>VYXC01007095.1:1236763-1373390 GCA_013397175.1 Platysteira castanea | reverse complement strand
GAATGGGGGAAACCCAGACTGGATTTTTTCTGGACTTTGCAGCTACAGCATCATGCCGGTTACTGGTTATCTTTGAAAACAGAGATGCATTATATGGGATGAGGTGAAAAATGGAGGGAAGGAAGAACAGGCTTTGGGGAATATTTCACCCCAGTGAAATACTGAAAACTGAAAGCTGTTAAAGTGGGCGGGGCAGTCCTCATTATCTCCTACCATGACTCATCCCTGATTACTCCCTCAGAGGGTGTTACCTCTGTTTAATGGGCAATTAAGGACACACCCTATGACTTAATTACATCAGCCCATTGTGAGATGCTCCACCCAGGGGGAGGGGCCAAGCATTCCCACCTGGATATAACCTGGGGTTTGGAACAGCACAAACAGCCCTCACCTACTGGATTCCCAGAGAACAAGAGCTACCACTGGACCTTCAGGTGAAGACCAGACCACTTCTACAGGATCAACACTTCAACAGGACCACTTCATCTGGACTGTGACCACCACCCTGACTAACAGGGTGTCAGGTTGTATCCTGACTCTGTCAGTGTTCTTGTACTACTGCATTTATTTTAATTTTCCTATTAAATTATAGTTCTGACTTGTGATCTCCCACTGGTTTGTTTTCAAACTAGTACACATATGCAGTGGGAGAGAGCAAAACCTCTAACCATGGATTCCTACACCTCTTGACTAAAGCATGTGTCCTAAAACCTTCTTCACTTTGGCATTCTCTGACTCTCAAGGCTGTCCTGTTCTAGGAACTCTGCTGCATAATGATGGTTTCAGCAAAAGAAACTACATCCCCAAGCCCTAGAGCTGAGCAGTAAGGCCCTGCTTCTCTCTGTGCTTCCCAAACCACAGCACTTGTACTGCATTCCCAAAAACACAGGCTTGCAGTAGAAAACAACCCAAGACACCCAAAGCACCACACACACTTTTATGCTGACAAATATCTCCTAGTGTTTACAGTCCAGGTAGTTACCTACTGCATATTTTAATAAAGGGCATGCACCAACCTTAACTCTCCACCCAAGAGTTCTAGCCATAGGTACAGCTGGAAAAAAAATGGCATCAAGACCAAGATACAAGACATGTTTCCACCTGCATTTTGGTCTAAGTAGCTATCCTAGGTTACAATGTAAGATGTAACCAACAGTATGTATTCTACTATCATCTTAAAAGCTGTTAAAGTGGGCGGGGCAGTCCTTGTTATCTCCTACCATGACTCATCCCTGATTACTCCCTGGAGGGTGTTACCTCTGTTTAATGGGCAATTAAGGACACACCCTATGACTCATAGAATTACATCAGCCCATTGTGAGATGCTCCACCCAGGGGGAGGGGCCAAGCATTCCCACCTGGATATAACCTGGGGTTTGGAACAGCACAAACAGCCCTCACCTACTGGATTCCCAGAGAACAAGAGCTACCACTGGACCTTCAGGTGAAGACCAGACCACTTCTACAGGATCAACACTTCAACAGGACCACTTCATCTGGACTGTGACCACCACCCTGACTAACAGGGTGTCAGGTTGTACCCTGACTCTGTCAGTGTTCTTGTACTACTGCATTTATTTTAATTTTCCTATTAAATTATAGTTCTGACTTGTGATCTCCCACTGGTTTGTTTTCAAACTAGTACAGTAGCTTCAGTGCCCAACATTTTAATGTACTTTTCTTCTCTGAAGAATACTCACTTTTCCCTTTAGGCTCTGTTTTGCAAATGCTGCCACTGTGGCCCCAGGCACCGCAGACTTACTCAGGAAAAGCCTGGCTGACACTTTACTCCGAAAGAGGAAAATTTTATCAGAAACTTCAGGTTTCCTACAGGAGTATCTGTGCTAACTTCACCCCCTGTGGCACAGCATGACCACATCTTACACTGTAAAATTACAAATTGTTTCTTCATAATTGCTCCTCTTTTTTCAACTCACAAAACTATGGGAAAATGTTCCTCTCTAAACCTCTACTTTAGGCAGTGAGAGAACATGCTCATTTTGCTGAAACAGCCTTTCTCAGGCACAACAGGCTCAAAAAATGTACATCATGCACTTAGCAATTGCAGTGATGGAGTGATTTGGTGTGGCATTCCCAGCAAGGAAAAGGAGAGCTCTGTTCCAAGGACACTGTACTGCACTGCATCCAGGGAATATCCCACAGGAAGTAAAACCCCAAGCAACAGAAAGTATTACATCTCCAGCCCAGAAAAGAGAGAAAACGCATTCAACCCCAATTTTTAAATAAATTAAAACATCAAATAATGAAAATTCATGTAAGCAGTTTGTACCCAGTTCCACTACCCCACCTTTTGCACGTGAGCCTTTCTGCAGCTCGCTCATACACAAAACCCCACATTTTGCAGACACCTGAAATTGTTTCTTTCCACGGCCTTTACAAAGTGGCCTTTCAGGCTGGTCCCTTGGGAATCTAATGGGTTAAGTGCCCACAGGTCCCAGCCTCCCCAGTAAATCATTTATTACCCCAACTCGGGGACGAGGAGCTCTGCAGAAGCGAGAGTCCATGCTGTGCAGCTGTTCCCAGCCAGGCAACTCTCCACAATTATGTTATAACACAGGATTAAGCTCGGGGAGTGGAAATCCATCCCTTCATTGCTGATGGCTTTTTTCTTTTTTTCAAGTTATGCAGCTATTTTAAATGTTACAGAGCTCATTAACATGAAGTTCATTAAGCAGTAACCACTTTATGAATGAAATGAAAAGATTGTCATTATAAGAACAATTATGGAAATACTAGACCAGCAGGCAGAAAAAGGAAAGGGTATGAGAATGCTGCTCTTGAACTCCAAATTAGCCTTTCTTTTTTTCCCAGATCCTTCAGAGGAGGCACACCCAGAAATCAGACGTGAGGCAGAAGCTGGTTCCCAGGCAGGAGTTCAGGTGAGAAGCTCTATTCTCTCTGCTGCCTGTGTTGGACGTCCCCGGAGATTTTGCTGCTGTGGCTATGTGCAAAAAGTCATTCCCCTTGGTCATCCCAGAAAGGGTCTAGCATCTTCCTCAGCAGTGAGCACTGCTTGCTGCAACTCACCACACTCCCAAAATTAGCAGAAAGTTAAGAAACACTATGACAAATCAAGCCACAAACTGTTTCTCTGCAGCTGGTGTCATGCATTCCTCCTTTAAACATGATGAACTTGGAGGCCGGCTCTCAGCAAGCCACTTACTCATTCCTGATAAAGCAGGTTCTATTCATAATCTTGCCAAGGACTTCATTTCTTTCTCAAGGTCTGAAAATAGGTATAATTCCCCTGCTCAACCCCACTGAAAAAAGGAAAACCCAAATAATTGCAACACATACTTGTCTCTCTACAAGTAACAACAGTTTATGATTAATCCACCCAGCTGTTGCCACAGCTCAGTACCACCAAACGATTTGGACTCAAGTCTTGTTAAAGCGCTGGTCTTGTAGGCAAAACCATGGAAAATATGAGGCACTGCAGCAGGTAAACAGGTTAGGGACAGTGGGAGGAGAAAAGAGGCAGCTTGCCATGGTTTTCCTCCCTCCCTCGATAGAGCTCACACATGGCAAGCACCCATTTCCAGGCAAGATTCTGGCAGTTTCTTTGCTTCAGGCTAACAGTTTTTACACATTCAAGTCTTTTTGGAGAGAAAGGGTGTAACTCCATGAGTCAAAACAGCTCCTGTCAGTATTGCAATAACCATATACTCGCTTTTAGGTCAGATCCATCCCGTGATCTGGTTCACCACACCAAGAAGCTGGTGTTAGCTGAAAAACAAATCCAGAAGCCTCAGCAACACGACTGCTCCGGGGCAGACAGACCGACAGCCGTTGTGCCGACCGGGAGGCACCTCAGCTCTGATCCCGGCCGGCTCCCGTGGAAATCCTGAGGCTGTAACCATATGCCTGCCCCAGGGACATGAAAGCTGTATCTTAAAATATTAGGGAAAAACAGCTGATGTTTTAAGTGTTAAGTGCTATTTTATACCGTGGCATGTGGTTGATACAGGAGGCAACACCATATATCCCTTTTCTACTTCCATCACAAAGAGGTTGTATTTTATGGCAAAGTAACTTGTTGAATTTGTTTATATCACTGCACTCGCTTTGATATCAGCATCCCCTCCTCCTGTCAAGGAAGGCTAAGCTTGCCAAATGGCTTGACAATGGGCAAACCCATTCTCCCAAACCCCTCACCTCAATCCTCATGTATACCTGAAAGAGCTGCCAAAACATTTAACCTTACTTTGACTGCATGAAGCAGTACAGGTGGCTCCAAGATGTTCTTCAGGTCGTTCCCACACTGAGCAGGGAGAAGTAGGGCAGGTCACGGCACTCAGCTCCTGAAAGAGGGAAGAAGAAGAAGGAGTCACCAAGTGCAAGGGTCAGCATGGCTGAGAGCAGTCCCAACACCCAAAGTGGCACTGCAAAACCTTCACCAAGGGGGATGGAAATCATCCTCTCCCTTGCTTCCTGCAGCAGTCCCATGTGGTTCCAGGACCACACACAGGATAACAGCCACACTATGGATAGGGCTATTTATAAACACATGTAGGCATCTGGCATCACCTAGGAATAACTGCACTGCTGAGTTGTATTTGCTGCTGTCCTGCCATTTGGTTTATCCCCAAAGCTGCTGATCTGCTGTCCATCACCATATTCCAAACAACTAAGCTGGCCTTAAGTCCTCTGCATCCATCAACACAGCCCCTCTAAAACAGAATTCATCGAACTCTTTGTGGACTCCCTCACACCAAGGTGTTTAAACAGGAACAAAGGTAGATGATGGCAGATGGTGACCAGCAGACGAAGCCCAGATCTACCAGGATGTCTCTGCCAAACTCTTCTGCACTGCCTGCACTTTTCCACAGGCTGATTTCCTGCTCTGGAGCAAAATCTACTCAGTAGATTCATCGATAGGGATGGTCTCCAAAGCACACCTGGAAAGAGGAGCTGAAGTGATTCAAATGTCAAAAGGTGAAAAAGCCAAGGTTGGGCTATAGTTTATTAAATGCTGTGTGGGAGATTTTATTAGCTAACTCAAAGTTATCAGGGTATCTCAGGCCATCATTTGGTTACCACACCAGGAAAGGTTGTGGCTACACACACACCACCAAACACAAGCACGACACACCAACTGCCTCCTCCTGTTCTACCAGAGAGACTCTGCCCCTGCACTCTCCCTGCTGGGAAAACATCCATAATCTGGGAACCTCACAGCCTGAGCCAACCTGCCAACCTCAAAGTGCAATTACAAGCACAGAAGTAACAATGGCAAAGCTAGTTACCAGCTGGGAAACCAATTGTACTGTGTGAATAGCTGGAGAATGTACTGCACTGGAAGGTGAGGCACTGCACAGCAAATCTCACTCCGTCATCTACACAAGAACAGCACCACCCGAACACCTCAATGTCAATTTTGCACAATGTTTTTTCTCATGATTAACAGCTAAAAGTCTCTTTTATCCATTCTGATGAGAAATGGGCAGAGTATTTGCATGGCACTACAAGGTACTGTGTTTTACTACAAATATGTATATTTAGATATAGACCGAACTGTGAAAACAAAAAAATTTCATCCTATTATTCCTCTTAAAGTATCAGAATTGTGTATGAATTCCTTCATTGCCATGTCACACATTTCTGAATTATACTCTAATGCCAAACTGCTGGAGCTGAAAGTGGAATTACCTGAACTCTTAAATCCCAGTTAAGAGTGCACAAACACTCTTTGGATTCATTAACCAGTAAAAACCACCCTTGCAGTCACAAACAAGCAGACTGGAACTTTCCTCTGGTAGTTTTGTAGCATTACTCTCAGGACCTCAATTTAGAAGATGGTTACTGTTTGATAAAGCAATGATTAACTATTTGCCATCCTGTGTTTTCTCCAAGGAACAGCTCTTTCCAAGGCACATACAACAACAATATAGTAGTTTCATTCGTTTATGAGACACTGATAACTTGGCTTTTAATACCTTACTTGTATATTTTGGCAGAGAAAGCAGGGTTTGCTGCTATCCCTTTGAACCAACAAGAACTGGGGGTATGGCTAACATGGCTAGGGTAGATAGTGAGCATGCTGTGAATCACTGCAGGTTTTTCCTCATATCCACTAAGGAATGAGGGTGTGTGTATGGAAAGCTCACTTGGATGCTCAGGACCTGGAAAGTATTAGCAAGTGGAGAAAATAAACTGGCCTAGCAATGAAAAACTAACATAGATCACAAAATTCTTCTTCACAGTTTTTTGTCTGGTTTTATTCTGTGGGAATTTTTAGATATATATTTTAGTTCCATATGTGAAGAGTCTGCACAATCAGTAAGGTTGTCCACATCAAAGTATCAATACCCCAAAGACCTGATTCCTGCTTCCCATGAAACTGTTACGTGACAACGCCCTCATGTGTAAGCACACCCATTTCAGAAGGATTTCCCCATGGGGATTTCTTCTCCTCCTCCTTTACTGAGAAACCATTACCAAGTGTAGATGAACACTGACATAAGCTCCTGTTTTCTGACTCTTAAAAAGATGGGTTTAAAAATTATGTTTCATGGGTGAGCTCACACTGCTCTATAAATAAAAACTACTCAGTCTTATCACAAGAAGATGATGACATATAATAGTTTTATAAAAAGCAACTTGGTTTCTACACTGCTCTGCCAATATTTCAAACAACCTCTGGGTAACTTCTTCCTAAAAGGGCCCATAGTCCTGATATCACATTAGAATGTAAAGGAGAATCCTTTTGACACTTGCCTTTACACAACCTATTTTGTTTGGGTTTAATAAAAATAGGGGGAAAACCCCATCTCTTTTGCTAGGACAGGATTATTTGATAGTAGACTGTTCATGGTCTTGCTCTCTCCACACTGAGACAGCTAAAGCAGAAACTACCCAGGCCA
Source organism: Platysteira castanea (assembly GCA_013397175.1). Classification (NCBI taxonomy): domain Eukaryota; kingdom Metazoa; phylum Chordata; class Aves; order Passeriformes; genus Platysteira; species Platysteira castanea. The sequence goes on along the minus strand of VYXC01007095.1, from coordinate 1,366,506 downwards.
CTGATGAATTACTGAAACACTGTTTATGAAGAAGAGAGGAAAACAAAATTTAAGGACAGTGTTAAAGCTATTTACAATTTTAAGAAGACAACATAACTGGCCCTGTGGATTACACATGCAATTGCTGTAAGAGATGAGTCTTCTCCCCAAAAGTCCAATGGATTAGAGGTGATCTGCATCTGATACATCTTCTAGAGGCAGAGGAGTAAAGCATCAAAAGGTACTCGTTACATTTTGGCAGTGAATAACACAGCCAAAAAAGAAATTATTCTGTGTTGAAAATCTATTTGGGAGGAATCAGTTTGGGCTCTTTAACATGCTTGGTAGAGTCCCAACACGTGGACCTCAGGGTTTCCAGTTACTTTGCTGATTCCTCCCCAGCAAACACCCACCCTCCCGAAACACTCCCCAGTGCCCAGCACAGAGGAAACCACTCCTCAAATTTCTCCATTTTTCCCTGAACCCAAACTTATTTTATTTTTCTGAGAAGTGTTTTGTGTTTTGTTGCTCTGCCATCTGAGTGCTTTGACACGTCGAACGAGTTATCTCACCATCTGGTTGTAATTGCCATCTCAAAGCTTTCAACAAATTCAAAAAGCAGCACCAAGATGAGGGCACTACTGGTCTAGGAGATGGATGGCTTATTATTTGGCATTATTTGATACAGCTGGAACCTTTTCATAGACAAGACACCCAAGTACAGCCAGTCCCCAGCATCCAAACAGATCTCTGTGGTTTTTCTGAGTTTTGGCTGTTGCCTGCTATAAAACCTCCTCACAATTTCATATCAAATGCTGTCAAGGAAAACCTTGCTTCTCCTCCTCATCTCCCAAATTGCTGGGTGTACAACTGCATGCTGCTGTAATCTTCTGCTCTGAATACACAGCCTATACTTGCATACCATGGTACTCTCGTTACAGGACATCCTTTTCCTGCTTCCATCACATCTTCCCGGAGAGACTGGCTCACAAGACCTTTCCAGAAGTTTGGCCCATGGTTAGAACTGTGTTTCCTAATTCCTTAGGGAAGGGAATCTGGACACACTCCTTGGACAACCAGAGGATCACACCCAGCCAGCACGGGTTTAGGAAAGGCAGGTCCTGCTTGACTAACCTGATCTCCTCCTATGACAATGTGGCCCGTTTAGTAGATGAAGGACAGGGTGCTGGTGTTGTCCACCTAGACTTCTCAAAAGAAAGCCTTTGAGACCTTGTTTCACAGCATTCTCCTGGATAAACTGGCTGCTGATGGCTTGGATGGGTGTATGATTCTGCTGCTCACTGGGTTAAAAAGTGTCTGGATTGCTGGGCCCAGAGCGTGGCGGTGAATGGAGGGAGATCCAGCTGGCACACCTGGTGTTCCCCAGGGCTCAGTACTGGGGCCAGTCCTGTTTAACACCTTTAACTGCACAAAGAGATCGAGGGCACTCTCAAGTCAGTGTGTAGATGACACCAACTTTGGCAGGAGGGCTCTGCAGAGGGACTGGGAAAGGCTGGATCAATGGGCCAGGTGGGGGTCAGCCTCTTCTCCAACATAACGACTGACAGGACAAGAGGAAATCACTTCAGGTTTTGCCAGGGGAGGTTTAGATCGAACATGAGGAAAAATTTCTTCACCAAAGGGTGGTCAAGCACTGGAACATCTGCCCAAGGAATTGGTGGAGTCACCATCCCTGGAGACACTTAAAAGACACGTAGAAGTGGCACTTAGGGATATGGTTCAGTGGTGGTCTTGGCAGAGCTGGCTAATAGTTGGACTTGATGACCTTAAAGGTCTTTTCCAAGCTATACAATTCTATGATCCTATATAAATGGAAGAATAAAATAATATTTGCCTAAAATCTGCATTGCTTTGGCCAAGTGTAAATGCAGCATGATCCTCTAGCCATTGCATCAAGCTACATTTGTACCAAAAAGAGTGGAGGGCAGATTGCAGCTCATCACATTTTGACACACACACAACATTCCACTGAAAGTAAATGATGGGTTTTGTTTAGAGAGCAGCATCTGACTTGGCATACTGGATGAAGAAAAGCCAAGAATTTTAAAACAATAGGAAGTAAAACATATCCATATTTCACATCTGTACACATTGCAGAGCAAGCAATAATATAAAGATGTTAACTGCAGTCCAATCAATCCTGATTACCAAGAGGTGGGAGACAAAAATTCTTCCATATACACAAAGTTAACTTGAAACCCAAACTCTTTTGACAGCGTCGCCTTAAATGTGTAAACAGAAATAGTCCTATGTTGGAGTAAAAGGGAAGCAAGAAAGCAACAAACCAAGAGCACTTCCCAGCTCACTCTAGCCCTGGACAGACATAAATTTTCTCTACAGAACTTGGAGATCTGCACAAAACTGAAAGAAGTTTGGAGTTAATTCCACCAGGAATCACAACAAAGCAGCAAAACAAAGAGATCAGTGATGCTTTATGGCTCTCTCCCTTGCCTCTTCACAGCAACCTGGGCTCATAAACATCTCTTGGGCAATAACACACAGCAACCTGTTTCCCCAGGAGAAGATGAGGTCCCATGGGAACTCTGCAAGCAGTGAAAAACCCCTCACCTCTGAGAGCATGGTCCTGCACAAGTGCTCAAAGTATAAAAGGTCTCAGCCTTCAAAACTGAAGAAAAGAAAAACTGGAAAGAATAATACTACTTTTGTTACCCATTAGCTCTTACTAGTAACAGCAGGACTTGGTCCAGAAATTTGATCTTCTTTAAACTGCAGCCTGTCACCATGTTCATCCTAAACAGCAACTGCTTCTTCCAGACAGCCTTGTTAAACCACATCAGGATTGAGATAAGGACTTCAAACTGTTTCCACAAGACCATCATGGCTGACTGTCTGTGGGAGACATTAAAACTTAACTTGTGGACAGTTTAAAATCTGTGCAAGGGATTAGCACTTCACTGAACCACCATGGCAAGACCACCACTCTCCTTCTTACTGGGAACCAGGATCAGAGTGATTAGCTAAAAAACAAAGCAAACAGCAGCAAGCTGCAATAACATCTCAAGACCATAGACACTTCTAAAACACTCTTTTTTTAAAAACTCTTTTAATTCTGCTACAGATTCTTCTCCTTCCCCTCTCCTCTACCATGATATTCAGGTGACAGTCTCAATAAGTTGGGCCTCTTGCTAGAATGGAGCAAAGCCCAAAACAAACCCCCTTCAGAAGACCAGGAAACAAGAGGAAGCATGAACAGTGAAGGCAAGGACTACTTCAGCATGGCCATCGTCAAGAGCTACCAATGCCTCAAAGGCACAGGAAAATACCACTTAACCACAGTTCTCCACTTAACAGAATAGGCCTATTTTCTTTGAAATACTGGGTGCAGTATTGTGACAGGACATGCTAGACATTTCCTGGGAAGGTGACATGTCACCCCCAGAATAAGATATGGACCCTGAGAGAAGGCAGAGTGGTTGGAAACAAGATTCATGCGAAAATTTCAGTTTAAAGGGTTGTCTGGTCCATCACCCCGCTCAAAGCAAGGCCGTGACATCAAGGGTATGAAATTATCCCCATGCTTTCATTGTTCAAAACCATCCCAGTTAATGTGGCCTGTTTCTCAGTTCCCATATGTAAAATTCAGCTAAATAAAGTAATTGAACTCCATCACTACAGGAGGAAATCAAACTCATCACTAGTTCAAGGCATTCCTGCTCTAGCCATGAAGCCTGCACAATTCACTTGTTTAATCTGACTTTCCCCATGTACAAAATTGATTTTCTTCTTCATTGCCACACAGTTTGCAAAAATACTCAATAAAATAAATAAATAAATTTTTACTGTACTTAGAAGTCTTGTGACAAGGAAGGGAACATGTACATGTTGAAACCAAACACCAGCATGTAACACGCACTGACACATTAATTAACACAAGGCTTTCTCTTCCATCTCAAGGAGGTATCTTGGTATAAAATACAAAGAGCAAATCTATATTGTTGTCTCCCACCGCAGCTCCTGCCGAGCCCAAGGTCCCTCTGTGCTGAGCACCATGGATGCAGCAAGAATCCCTCTGCCGCCATGTTAAGCAGAGAAATGCTGGGAGGTGACACAGAGACAAAAAATGACACAACTTGCCCAAGGCTTTAGAGATGGCTGCCAGTGCAGTCTGTAATCTGGCTGGTATCACCTCTCCACCCATGCAGCAGAGATGGTTCCCCCTTTCTTCAAAAGCTGTCTCCATCCCCACCCACTGCTGCCTGGCTCTGCTTAACATCCGCCACGCAACCGTGACATTAAGTCACTTCACTGCTCAAATCAACATGTCACTGGAGCTGCCCAGCACTTAATTATACGAATTAGGAGATCTGTATAATGGTCCTAAACCAGTAATGAAAGAGAAGGTTTAATGATGCAACAAAAACCTGCAACGCAGCACTCAGATTACGGGTGGGTTACACAACAGCTCGAACAATTCAGCATTTAGGCTGCAGACTTGCCTAGTGCACATCACATTTTCCCAGAGCCATCATCTGACTCCAAGCACGTGAGATCCACTCAAACACACCCTTCCTTGCCCCAGAAGCTCAAGGATGAAGGTGAGGCTCAGTTTTTGAGCAGCAGTCATCCACATCCAGGAGAAGAGATGCCCTTAGCAAAGTCAGGCCTTTTCCCAAACTCACATTCAAACTCAAAGAGATTTATCTGGAGCCTGTCCTAGCAACCACTTGTATCTCACAAGCAGTGCTTGCTCCTCCCAGTATTAACACCCCATTGCACAGAGATGACATAACTCCAGTGAAACCTGTTCAGTTGACAACTGTAGTGACTTTTGCATTGTGCCATGTAAGTGAACTCCCAGCTGCAGCCTGGTTTAAGGAAGTATTATGAGCACAGCTTTAACAGAGGTATCACCCACCAGCTGACAGCAAATAAGACAATTTAGGTATTCGATGAGCACCCAGCATGAACAGTTCATATGGAGGAGAATGCTCCTACCCCAAGATTTCTGAATAGGGTTTATTACTAATAAGCTCAAATACTTCCAGATAGTATTGATTTCTATTCATAGCACTTACTCAGCTTAAGGGAAAAATCATTTGGTTTGAAATGTTCTTTTAGAATCTATTGACCTTTCATGTCAATAAACACAATACCAAATTGCAGCTTAGCAGGCTTATTTTACTTTTTTTTTTGTAAAGCGCTCAGATGAAAAGCATTATACCAGCATCAAGGCTGAGAAGTATTATTTAGATTTCAAAAAGCAGTTAAGTGTCATGGTCAATCCACATGTTCAATATCAAAGGGCTCAAAAGAAAATTGACAGGACCAAAACTGCAGTGGGGAAGGAAGAGTGATAGTACCAGCTGGGAAGCTGCTTAACAGTATTTGCACATTCTTGTTCAAACAAAAGCCTCAAGAAGAGATGCTGTGCCTAATCTAGAAACCCTTTAAAATGTCATTAGTATGTCACTGTTCTTAATAGAAAAATGCCATACTCATATTCCTCTGTCACCTGTAAAATACACTATTATTCTACTAAAATCCACAATGGAAACTCTTCACCTCCATGTATTACCATTCCTGCACATCTTTGCCAAGGCAGAAGGTAGCACAGGGTGCTGTTACAAACCATTTGCAGCTGCAACAGATCTGCATTTACTACACCAAAGCAGATGTCTGGAAACACCCAGCAGGCAACCACAGAGCATCTTTTACCCTGCAAACCCTTCAACAGGCTGCCAGATTTGCTTTCATATAGATCAACTTCTCTTTTCCCTCCCTCTAAACAAACAAGAGTGTTTTCATTCAGCTGCCCTTTTTTTCCCCCTTCATAAATGCAGACACCTGCAAGAAATTCCTCTTTAAAGAGGCAGATGATAGCAAGGCAGTGTATTATGAGCAGAAAAGCAAGGGACATTACCAAATAGTATTAGCACCTGGCACAGATTTTTCCCAGCACCCAAAGAGTCCAGGGCACATAACTCCAAGTGCATGCCAGGGGAGGAAGCAAGCTTTTGCCACCAGCAAAAAGATTCCTGAAACAAGTCAGCAAATGCTCATATAACCTCTGTCTCAAAGCCTGACATCAAATACAACTTGAGATTAACTGAACCTGCTACTGGCTCTGCATTCACACAGCAAAGTGAAATCCTGGAGGTGCCTGCATCCTCCCATGTGTTTCACACACGGGCTGGAGGTGGCCAGAATAAGACCTACTCATTATTTTCTCTGCAAAGCATACTCCTCCCCGTTAATCAAGAGTTACAGCCAGTCACCCAACTAGCACTGTGATGACTTCACTGCCAGCTGCTAGGCATCCTAAAAAAAACAAAAACAAATTACATGAGGGCTACCATCACTTACCAAATTCTACTACAGGTGTACCAGGCTATTGGGCAACTTTGCTGACGTACCTGCCAGTACAGCAGGGATTTACTGCGTCTCTTCCCCAACCATCCCCTGAAGCAAAGGATCTTTAGTTACAGCAATGACAGCAGTTTTCACTCAACAGAACACCCTCCCCCTCCTCACCTACCCCAAGCAGGTACAGCAGAGGAGCTTTTTGCTCAGTGAAGGAGAAATAAGAAGTTAAAGCCATCTAATTGCTGGGGCACACCCTTCTCCCAGTGCACCTGTAAATGACCACTTGTGCAACAGCACCTGAGTGTCAACAGGACTGTGGGCACTACCCAGGCACGCACACAGCAATCAAGCAAAGGCACTACCCGCATTTCCACGTGCACGTAGGGTTTTCAAATGCCTATCTACCTATCTACACCTATGCAAGTGGTGATTCACCTCTTGCAAACCTAGCCTCAAACTGCTGCTATCTCCTCTTTCCCATATTCCTGCAATTGCGGCTTATCTTCCGGTCAGGCATCGCCCGCCTTCTTCAGGACCTGATCGTCATCCAGCCAAGCACCAAATAGGGTTAGTTGGTAACAAAACAAAAATAAAACTTCATGAAAAGTAATTAAAACCCCCTGACAGGTTTTCCTGAGGTGGGAGGGTGTCTTCAACTGCACCCATAGTCTCTTCGATACAGTGTGCATAGCCTCATCAAAATTTTTCAGTATCAGCAAAGTTTTTGCTCCCTGTTTTGATTGAGCTGATCACAGACTGCTTGTGGTTGGTTGCCATCTGACCCAGAACAAGACTCTCAGAAAGCACCACCTCTGTGCACAAAGTGCATCTTCCAGAGGGCACCAGAGGAGTTTTTCCCAGCCACGCACAGATGCTCACTAGTTTGCCCCTATGCAAAAGCTTTAATGCCACAGATTTAATAACCTACCTGCTATTCCAAGAGCAGGAATAAATCCCCCTACTTGACAACAGAGAGGAATAACCCTAGCAGTAAAAGTAGTGCTCTGTGAACTATCACTTCATGAAACAGAAACCTGTCCCTACCTGTGCCCAGACTGACTGGTCCTCGATCAGTGTCTAAACCACGGATCCAGTTGTCTGGTCTTGGGGCACCCGTTTGCTCAATACTTCTGTTATTTTCTTCTGAAGGAGAACATTTTAAGACAGGGATTATACCACAGTATTTAATATTATTCTTACCTTGAGTCAAATACTTTTACTCTCTGTGCTTTTCATTTGTTGATGCTTGAGCTAACTTTTTCAAGGTAACAACTTTACTTTTGGGGGTTTTTTTCCCCCCTCCAGGTGCCCTGCCCTTAACAGCAGCGGACTTAAATCCAAACAACACCTGTTCCTGAACAATGTTTTTCTGATCTATATTTACAAAATGCTCCAACATACATTTCATTAATGACAACTAAGGGCACATGCACTTTTCCCACAGCATGTTTAGGATTAGAAAGAGTTAAGCCATGGAAAGCAGTGACACGCTGATACCAATTTAACTTTAGTGTGTTCTATGCACAAATAATAAGAAATAAAATGGTTTAGATAAATTAGTAAGTTCTGGCATTTCTACAAACAACAGAAAATAAAGACAGCAGAATTTAATGTCTGCCCAGAAGTCTAAACAAACAAGGGGTCTAGATGAAGAAAAGCATTCTGATAAAATCACCACACATTCCCTGATCCATTCAATTTTCTTCCTAGCGGTTTTAAACAATTAATGTCAACCCCATCAAAACAAAAATACAAGGGGTGCAAGCCTACAGCACAGGCATTTAGCACTAGAGGTTGCTAGAGATCACAGACAACCCACCAGATCCCAAGAAGTGGTCAGTGCCACAGGTGAAAAAACGCTCCTTCACTGAGAGTCACAGCCTCACAGAAAATCTCAAACAGTGGGGTGAAAAGCAAACAGATTTCGCAGCTCTTGGATCATCCAGGGAAACCTGACCCTGACCAGTGCTGGTAAGACACAGCTAAACTTCAGAGGTGTTCTTCTGCAGGTCGCTGCCGAGCCTCCTCCAGTGAGGGATTTCATCTCCAGGAGGCTTTCAACAACTGCTTTATGCCAGCCCCAAACAGTTGCCACCAAGAGGTTTTGTTCACCCTTGAGTTGCCACCAGCCACACATCTGCTGCTTGCTGGACCAAGGGTCAGCCAGGTTGAGACCCACGTTTCTTCTGACACATCAGTATTCTGCTGGAGTGGGTTCCCTGATGTGGGAGAAGGGGCCTGAGTGCTGGGACATCCCAAGGAAAGCCCTGTGCCTGCCCCCCTCCAGCATCCTTGTGTGCTTGGAGGGGAGCCAGCTGAGGGACCCAGGGCTTTCCCCAGGGACCTACAGGAAGGGCTTTTCACTGCCTTCTAAATTCCTCAGGGTGAGGCTCTTTCTGACATCTAAATTCTTGGCAGTGACGCAAGAGGAAGAGATCACCTGAGAACTTCATGTGGAGGAAGGACAGCCAGCAGAAGCCGATTAATTCCTAAGCAACAGAGATCTTCCCATGCAAACCTCCAGAGAGGCCATGGGCTACGGGGTATGCATGTGATTAAGGAGGAATGGCAAAGGTGGGGTCAGGCACAGAAACAGAGAAAAAACGAAGTTTTTCCAGTGTTTCTAGAGGAGATAACCATCTACCTACTGAATTTTATTTATTTGAGGGTAAGAGGTTGTTTCTCTTCTTTTTTGAGATAACATTAGGGTCAAAAGCAAGCGTTAGGATCATTGAAGTCCTGCTGCTTCTGTTGAAGGCTGAAGATTTCCACTTTCACATTCCTCTCAAGCCTGTGACTCCGGGATTAGGCCCATTTCTAAATGCTTACAGGAGAAATTCAAAGTTGGAAACCAAGCCAAATAACACCAAGGGATTTGCCTTCAGTAACTTTTCCACAGCTTAAACTACAGCTGTTTTCCTTTACAAATTCCACCTCTCAACTGCCAGAGCACTAGGAGAGGAAAGCAGCAAAGTGCTATGGTTGGAAACAAAAGCTCAACACGGAGATGCAGCAAAAGATCAAATCCAGTTCTGCTGCAAGCAGACTGATCACTAACAAGACTCTGGTCACTAATGCACCGATTTAGTTCCTGCTGTGCAAGAACACCTGAGGCCGGACTTTCTTTTTTCATCGTCAGGGGTACAGAACGAAATTATGAGCCAACCAGGACTAAAAGGTTTCTTTGCACCCCTGCAATCAGTAAGTAATTTCTTTGACCTATTTTAAAATAAAACATGAGTCTCCACTGGAAGTAAAAACCAAGGTCTTTATTCAAATCTTGCATGCCCCACCTGACCATGGTTTTGAAGCATCTCTGCCAGCCTCGACCATTCCTTAAGCAACTGAGGAAATGAAATACAAAACATTAAACAATGTGGAAGGTCAGACTTAAACCAACAAAGACAAGGAAATTGCAAGTTAAGCTTCTTGCTCTGCCCTTGATTCACCTTGTTTTGTTCAGCTACTACTCTGTTCCCAGACCCTTCCTCTCTCCCAATGCCAAGAGCAACAGGACAAAGAAAACAGCACGGTCTAATCATAGGTGGCATTCCCTCCTATCTATGTCTTGTTTGTCACCCAAAATCCCAATACAAGCACATCTGGTTTCTTACTTCAGGAGCCTTGCTGGAGTAAGTGCTACAGCACTGCTTGGCTGGAGGTCCAGACGTGCCCCTTCCTCGTAGTGATGGAGATGTTCTCTGGCCAACATCTCCAACACAAGGGCTTGCACCAGCAGGACAAACCTCACATTCCACTATCATGTACAAAGAACAATAAAATGTGAATGATATTTATATTCCCAAGAAGAAAGATCACGAGCTGCAAAGGGGAAAAAGAAGCAAAGCTGAAACTCTGGCAAGCCAATGTCTTTTCAAAGTACAACAAAAAGCAACCTTTAAAACAAAGACCTTCAAGATGGTCATTGTTCTTCACCAATAGCATGCACTGTTTACAGTCACACTCTGTGTTTGCAGCACTTCAGTAATGGATTAAAGAAGTTTCATAAGTTTGTAAAGAAAAGTACTTCAAAATTTGTGCATTAAGAAAGCATGCATGCTACATAAAAGGCAAAACATGGGCTAAATATCAAGTGCTGTTAGAAATTTGGGGAAGACTAAAAGCATCTTTTATTTTCCATACTCTATGGGAAGGATCCAACATAGTACACAACTGCTTAACTGGGAAAAAATGCACGTGGCTCAAAGCCTACAGGCTGTCTTCTGATCACATGCAAATTATGAGTATCACAGGGCCTCCACAAAAGGTTTTAAAGAAGGGCCACACTACCAACACATCATTTTATTTTGAAGAGATTCACAGTATTACTCCATTTCTTCTTTACATTGTCTTTAAACAGGACAAATCTTTCTCACGGCATAATGTAAAACTAAAACCTTAGAAAGATGAAAGACAAGAGCACCAATTTGGGGACTGAAGATGTGCAAAATATTCTGGCAAACTCCTTGGGAAGCATAACCCAGGGAATAAAGTCCACTTCAAGGATCCATCAGGTCTCTGGCTTTTCTTTCCTCAGCTGAATATATTTGCCAAAAGGATTTCTCAACACTTTCCAGCTATAATTCAAACCTTCTCCCCTACTACTGGATCTTACTTTTCCAGGAATACCTCACAGTTCAGTCACTGGTAACAGGTCTTCCATCACAAAACCATGGAGATGCCCTTTATTAGCAGTGCTATTTCCACAAGCATCTAGGGTGTTAACAAGCCCCACATGCATAGGGATGAGGAGATGGAGGAAGTTCATAAAAAGGTTTGCTCACTATGAAAATCATCTTCAACTTCCCACGAGTATGGTTCCACAAAAGCTTGCAGTAAGGCAGGTTGTATTATTCTCTTCTCTCTTGCCCAATAGTTGCTATTACTGGATCTGGCAAGGCAGCATGTGACAGAAAAATGCAGCTGTGTTTTTGGCTCAGGAGCCTCTACAAGAGCCTGTAAGTCATGAACCAAAAGGCCCAAAAAAAAGCAAAAGAGAAGAATGCAGACTCAGTTTTCTTTTTATTATAAGCATGTGTCTCTACTGCATAGTCCTGATGCACATAAATGCCAAAAAAATAAGTCATTTTGAAGTCCCTTTAGTCAGGTAACTGTGGCTCCATCTGCCTGAGGCCACTGGACCTAGAAACAGAATGGAAAGACTGCCACTGACCACAGAGAGTCTGAGCCACACAACATAGCACGTGCCATGATGTGCCTCCAAGCTGTGCTTTTCTACAAGTCTAGGGTAATGTGGGGGGTTTTGCTGTTTTGGTGGTCTTGATTCTTTTTGGAGAATTTCTCCTGAGAAGCCCCGGATCCCCTCATTCCCAAAGCATAAGGCTGAGCTCTTCCACAACACCACCTTGTAGAAGAACATCCCTCACCTGCCTGTTGCAAGAGTTTACAATGCAAGTGTGTCTGACGTGTCAAATTTCTCTGATTACCTAAATGACACTTTACCATCCTCATTACTCTCACTTCTCACGACTGATCCAATGTTTCAACCTTTTTCCTTTTTTTCTAACGAAAGCAATCCAAACGCACGCCCTTTCCCAGACTGCTAGGAGTGTATATGATAAACCCAGGGCAGAAGAGAGCCTGAGAGCAATCGGGACCGTGGACTGCAGAAGAATGTCCCAGGACTTCTCTTTATCAGCAGCTCATAGATCCTGTCAGCAAGAAGCTGTTCCCACACTACTTCATGTCTTCTGCCTGCAAGCAGCAGCCCAGCTCCGAGCCAGGTCAACAAAAGCAGGCTGGAGGAGAGCAATGGAAGGGGAAAACAATGCACCACGAATCCTTTAGTCAGGATCAACAGCACCAGTCCACTGAAGTTTCCATCCTCTGAACAAGTTTTGTATTGGGTGGATGGAACATGACAGAAACAAACACTAAAGGTGCACAGAGGCAAAATTGCAAAATGCTGCTCATGCACCTACCAAAATTGCAGGTTCTCCTCAGTCCAGCTGCTGCATTAATATATAACCACCTTAGAAAAATGATCCTTTATGTCCTATACTCCTCCAAATAGAGAGTTGAAAAGCCAGCAGCTTGTGTTTCTCCCCATTTCAACTGGGTCCCATCAGCACCCTAGCTCTCGCACCCAGCATGACTCCTGTTAAAAACCAGCTTTGATCATTGCTGTTGGTCCCACAAACTTACTCCACGTCAGCATCCACGATGATTAACCACCAAAACAAGCTTATGTCTTGCCTCTCAGGTACACTGTGTTTCTAAGGAAACATTGTTGTTACAAGACAATGCAAGGCAGAGGCGAGGACTGGAAGGAAAGTTTCCTAAGGCAGACTGAAAATCCTTAAGTGATTTTTGATAGAGAATTTTCCAGCCCTTTCTGGAGTGACGGGAGGAAAAAAACACTAAATATCACCCTGCACCTTCAGAGGGCAAGGAGTGGAACATACACAGCAAGAGGAAAGTTTCTCAAACAAATGTCACCAGATGCATCACAGCTCAAATGGAAACGATGAGCATCCAGGTTGTTGGTGTTCAGATAACAGTCATGTGCAGTAGGATTGAGAAAGGTGTTCAACACATGCAAAGAACTCAGAGTTTGCTCAAACACAGCAAAGAAATATGGGTATAACCGAACACAGAGACAACCACGGGAGCTTAAGGAATGTACCTCAAAAAAGCATAGGTGTCATTACCTTGTTTTATAACTTTTGCTCAGTTTGAGGACCCAACTCTGTCCAGTCTCCAGTGAGGACCACTCCCTTTCGCTTCACATGGAGAGGCTCCCCTCTCCAACTTATCACTCTCCTAAAAGTGCTGCTAGAGAAAGGTATGAAGACTGATGTTGGTTCTTTGGGTCTGATAGGTCCGATACGAGGTCTCTTTTGGGAGTACAAACTCCCAATTCCCCTCTGAAAAGGTGACTTCCAGTAAATTCATTCCTACTCCACCACCCTCCTGTACTGCATTACAGGGCTTTGCTGCTCCTGTGCATTCCAAGTCATGGACAAAGTCAGGAACCTCCACCAATGCTCAATCAGCCGTGCTCAGGTTGGTTAGGTATTATAACACCACGGTACCTAAACCTACCCTTTCAGGCACTCTGTGCCAGGCAGCCCACAAACACCACACAGAAACACTGCTGCATCTCGAAAGACATTATAATCTTTGCCAATGTTCTTTATTACTCTTCAGGAAATGATGGGCTCATTTTTCAGAGTGGTAAATTCCAATAAATTCTTCTTAAACTGGATGGAAATCTGAAAGTTTAACAGATGTAATAAATTGTGTATTATCTGTATTACCAGGCCAGCCTTACACAAACAAATATATCTAAATGAGACTGCAATCTGCAAATCTTCCTCCATGTGAATAGCAGCTCTGACTTTTAGTGGGGCTACTCCCATCAAGGCAAGAGGGGTCTTCTCTTTTTACACTATGTAAACCATGGGAAGTAAATTCCTCCCACACAAAGCTCTCACAATCCCTGCTGCATCTTGCTCCTGGCTCATAGGTTGAATATTCATCTTCACACAGCTTCAAAAGGTGTACACTCTTCAGCATCTGTCAGGCACTTTTTTCTTTTGTAAAATGAGGAATGTACTGTGAACTGAAAGAAGTTTGGGTGGGTTTTTTTGCATTCCCTTGTAAGAACAAGATTTATGTCCCTCGCAATTAAAAAAATTACAGTCCAAAAGCATTGCTAAAAACCTTTAAAGGACTAAATATAGAGACCAACCTGGAAGATGACTCCTTACCACTTTCTCCAACACTAATAATTCTTTCCAGCCTAGGGCTCTAGGTAATGATTGTGCATCAAGGTCATATTCTTGCCTGGACACGTTTATGTGCTGTATGTTTTTAGTAACATACAGACCACACATCTTAGAAAGTCATAGCAGAAGCAAAAAGGCTGACAGCAGTCAGGAAAGAACACCAACTTTCCCAGTATTACCTATAAAAGTCTGCAAACATCCTGCATCACTATTAGTGCTTAAAAAACCCACACCCCACCTATATGGCTGCAAGAGGACTTCTCACGTGGCATCACTAATCACACAAAAAAGGGGACAACACAAAAGGGTCACATTTGCATGCATCTTCCTTATCTGTTCTATAGGACTTGATTTTTAAAGTTGCTCAAATAGTTTCAACACTGTACATTAAAACAGAAAAATCACCAAATGACACCAGCAACCTCCCAACACACTCTCCAACCCTGAGATGACAAACATCTTGTTTATCTTTTTTCCCCAGAGCTTGGGAAAAAGCTGGGAGAGACAGCAAGCAGTGGCAGATGCAGAGCACATACCCTCATGATTTCACTGGAGAGGGGACAGGTTACATTATAAATCAACTTAGGAGGCCACATTGATAAGTGTCACTCCAGAGCCTCCAAGTGAATGACACTTCAACTATTCCATGGTGCAATATGGACGTAAGTTTAGAAAAAACTATAGATGCAATCAATTCACAGGAGCACCAACAAGCCAGCTCAGTGGTTCTTAAGCTCATCTGTTTTTATTTCATCGTTATACATTTAATTTACAATATCAATCTGTGCACAAGCTTTTCAACCTATGCAATACAGAGGCCAACAGCCAGGCTTCCTAGATGCTTTGATTAATTGCCAATAACTTATGCCTTCAAGTATCTGATGTTTAATTAAAAAAAAAAGGATTAAGTCAAATTGGTTTGTTAGTCAGACCAAGGTCAGCTGATGTAAAGGGACTACAATCTTAACAGATTTTCCTTATTGCATGGCAAGGCTTGAGTACTTTGTTTCATTATGCAAATGTGCAGAGGTCATGACAGAGCCAGCACTCAAATAAAAATTGTTCCAAGTCACTAAATGTATCCCAGGTTCTTGCAATTCCTCATGCAAATAAAGAGCAGCAAATGTTTATCCCTCTGTTTTCCCCAGTGTTACTGGTTTACGTTCCTGTAGCTGAGGCAACCACACCGCCAAGCAGCTTTCAGCCCCTCAGAAAGATTAACTTCTTAAACAGGCACAAACAGCCAAGGTTCAGCTCCAGCCAGCCAAGGTGAATGGCACACACACGCTCATGGACCAGAGCACAGCACAAGAGACCATGTGATGACCTCCCCATTGAAATCATCCCCCCATCTAAAACTCCACTCACTGCAGGGTCAGCTCTGAAGTTTTTAGATTACCCCAGGTTTGATTTGTTTGCAGAATGTCATTCCTTGCTAAACAAAATTACGGAAAAAATGAAGTAAGGAAGAAAAAAGGTGGTAATGACCGCCTGGAAAGAAGATGGAAAGGAGCACAGCAACAAGTGCAAAAGGCATCCAGAACAAAATTTTATCACTGACAACATTCATGACACCTCATAGCGATGCCAGGACCAAGGAACACTTCAAATTTACAAAAAATGCCAAGTTTCCAGGCCCTGCTGCACAGTGAACACCACAAAGACAACAGCAACTCAAGCCTAGATCTTCCAAGAGACTACAACTCCAGGACTCCTAAGAATGCTGGACACAACTAAGCATAAATAAAAGCAACACATAGCTTTGTAACACATACATCAGTTAAACAAGTGGTAACCAAGTATAACTAAAACTGTACAACCAACTTCCTCATTCCCTGTCTTCCTCTCCCACCCCTGGGAAAAGATGTGAAATACAAGTTATTGCTGCAGTAGGCAAACATTAATAGTGACTGAAACCACTTAACCATCTATTCTTCCTTCCCTTCTCCTCATTTTTATTTTAAGAAAACCCACAGAACCTCCCCCCTCACCAAGAAGGGTTCCAGCACAACAGAATTTTTCATGCTTTGGTAGATTAAGTATAGACCTAATTTAAGATTAAGTGCAACTCAACACACACCTTATTTCAAGCCATAAATATCCAAGATTAAGAGATGCTGAGAGAATTGGCTGACAGGACAAGAAAAAAAGAAAAACTAAATTCTTCCATACCATCCATGCAGCGAGCCCATTGCACAAGGGTAATGGCAAGGAGCTGAACCCAAGTACGTGGCAATCGATGGGGACTACTCACACATATTTTTCAGGGATCTGCCAAACACTTCAGATTTCACAAAAACAACCCTGTGTTCCACAGCTCAGCTCTACTCCTTTTCACTTAGCTCAAAGTGTGACCGACGGTAGGAGCCTGATCAAATTCCTTGCTTTATCCACGCCTGAATTAAAGCCTTGGCTCAGCAGACCAAGTTACATGAGCTCTCCCTCTTTCAGAGGATACCGGCCATTAGTGCTGGTGCCAGCACTGCAGGTAACACCAGCAAGTCCCAGGGAGCTTCAGTTTGGTTACAAAGAGATTTCATCTCTTCATGAGCAGTTGGTATTTCTGCATCTCTTGTCCAACACTCCAGTGCTCTGTTTTCATCTGCTGATAACATGCTAAGCCTCTTGAAAAATCCAGGCTACTCTGATCTGGGAAGTGGGAATTTCTTCAAATAACTAATCAAATCATGCTCACATGGGTGGGTTTCAGCTCTCTAGCACTGATGAATATCAAAGAAAAGTTTCAAAATGTTTACGGGTCAGATAGAGGCAACGCAAGTGCCTCACAAAGGCAGCAGTTGCCATTCCAGGATGATTCTGCAGAAGGAGCACTGCCCCTGGCCACAGCAGCCACATCAGCTCCAAATGAACCTTCCCCCAAACTTTCCTGGAAAAGCACCTTCTCACTGTGTGCCTGTCACAGGGAGCACCTGCACACACATCCAGCTGCAACCTCAGTCCAAGTCCGGCTGCTGCCCTTGAACTCTTCTTCAGCTCCATGGATCTCCATGACCACCATGGGGAGAACAGCAGCTAAGGCTCACACAACTCATCTCTGGGGAAGCAAATCAAAGTCCAAATGGTTTCCCTAAAGGGCACCTGCCAGACCTCTGTGCAGGAGAGACAAGGAAGGAAACGGAGGAAGAAAGGCTTTGTTTGCTGCCAGGAACCAGAGCCCAACCTCAAGGGTGTGGGGAAGAGCATTCCTGGAACAGGCCATGGGATGATAATAACCTTCAAAGGGGCTTCTATGGAAGAGATAAAAGAATGGTTTGGGTTGGAAGGGACCTTTAAAGACCACCTAGTCCAACCTCCCAGCCATGGACAGGGATATCTATCACTAGATCTGGTTGCTGCAAGCGCCCTCCACCCTGATCTTGAACACTTGTGGAGCAGAACTGCTTGCTTCTCGAGGGACAGACTCACAAATCTGTTACATGAAGGTGGACAAGGAAAGGACCGACGGCTTGGGTCAAATAGGAGGAGTGAGCAAACAAGGAGAGAACCGGGTCAGGAAGAGCCTGTGCGACTCAGCCAAGCGCTCGCGCAGCAGGAGCTGGAAACCTCCACGTTTAAGAGTGTGCACACGCAAATGCAATATTTTACAATCCTGCAGCACTTTTAAAGTGCTCCAAGTGCTTCGTAATTGTTAATTAAGCAATAGTACTCACAAATCAGAAGCATAAGACTGAGATATAGCTATGTCAATTTTTAACAGTATGATAGTTATCACGGTTTAACCCCAGGCAGCAACTCAGACCCACACAGCCACTCGCTCACTCCCCTCCAGTGCAATGGGGGAGAGAACTGGAGGGGTAGAAGTGCAAAAACTTATGGATTGAGCTTAAAAAAAGAACGGGTTAATAGGTAAAGCACAAGCTGCACAGTCAAGCAAAGCAATACAAGGAATTAATTCCCCACTTCCCAAGGGCAGGCAGGTGTTCAGCCATCTCCAGGAAAGCAGGGCTCCATCACATGTAATGATGATGTGGGAGACAAACAGCACCTCTCTGAACATCCCCCTCCTCCTGCTCTATAGGCTGACCATGCCTCCATATGGTCTGGAATATCCCTTGGACCATCTGAGGTCAGCTGTCCCAGCTGTGTCCCCTCCCAACTCCTTGTGCCCCAATCCTGCTCACAGGTGGGGTGGGTGAGAAGCAGAAAAAGCCTTGGCTGTGTGTAAACTCTGCTCAGCAGTACCGAAAATATCCCTGAGTTATCAACAGTTTCCAGAGCAAACCAAAAACACAGCCCTGTATTAGCTACTATACAAAAAATTAACTCTATTCCAGCCAAAACCCGCGGAAAACTTTGGGAATAAAAACTACTTTTAAGAAGTCACATACCCCCACTCCTCCTGCCTCGCAGACCCCGGGCTGTGTCCCACAGCCAGGCAGCGCAGCACTCTCTGAAAGAGGCCGGTGTTGAGGATTTGAATCCAGACTCCTGTTTCAGAGCGTGCCCCGATGCCTCGCACACCGCCAGCGATCCGATCCCACTCCAGCCGGCTCCCTAAGCCATTCCTTGATCGCCAGCCAAGCCCCACGCAGAGGTAATCTTACCAAAGTAACACCGGTATGTGCCTGTAAATTGGGCTTTGGTGCTTGACTTGTGTTATCTGCCTCCTCTTGCACTTTGGCTGCACAAATTATCTTCAGCAATTTCATCTTAAAGCTCATATTTTATAGTACTGATTTCCCTTGGAAGTATATTTTTTTTAAAAATTTGCTTCTATTAGTTCAACCACATTTGCCAAGTTTTAACAGACGACTTTTCTCAGCTGCCTAATTTCAAATTCACCTTTACATACAGCTTAAAAGGGGGCAAAAAGTCATCACAAGTAAGTGGGATGTGATGCTTAACATCAAGGTTTATGCAAATACACTTTACAGTATCAGTTGAGGGTCAAGAACCCTGAATTTACTCTGCAACACAGGAGAATTAAGAAAGAAAAAGGAAGAAACCTAGCCAAAACTTGGAAATATATATACTCCTGATTAATACAACGCTACTAGGAAAAAGCACATGTGAAGTCACACCTTGTTTTATTCAAGGGAAAAGCCAAAGTGTACAAGAGCCAAAAAGAACTTATTCTATGCAGTGGCAGACTCTGAAATACAGCAGTATTACTCCTTCAACATTAATAAAACATGTTGTATACAGAGCTTTTTTCTTTTCAGTCCTTGAAACTCTGCCAAGTCATAAGCTTTTTATGGGAACATTGAAATGAATGTTGATCAGAGCCATACCCATAAGAGTTTTAAATTTTACCCCCACTTAGAGGCAAGGGCTTCCCCCCAGTCCCTCACACATCTGAAATCTGTACATTTCTGAAAAGCCTGACGAACTAAAAAACTCATACACCCTCCATCTATGAAGATACTGAATTCCCTCTTGGATTACCAACTGAACTCAGGCCTTGAAAAGACCATGAATTCCTCCACCCTCTAAAATGAAGTTCCTCAAAGGCAAATTTTTACATTTTGTATACAAAAAATAATAGCTACTTGGTAAGTGAAATTAGCAAGGACTATATTCTTTTCCCCATCCCTTCCCATATTCATCAGCATCTGCTTTTTCCAAGGGCTAAGCTTTATTTTTCAAAAAGTTAACACTGGCTCATAAAAATACAATTAATTTGGAAGTACAAGGCTCCTGGCATCCAGACAAGTAGTTGATCATTTAGTTGTCGCATCTAATGTGATAGAGCTTCAACTGAGTTGGAAAACTTCATAAAATAAGGGGCTTCTTCCTTTCTAATTAACACAGCAATGAAATTTAACAGCCTGGGATGGAAATTTCTTTCCAGCATTATGCTTTTGAAACAACTCATCTACTCCCACAGTCTACAAGACCTTTCACAACACACTACCCAGTAATTTACCCTTTCCAGCTTAAAGGCTTCAACTTGGAGTACTCTGTATCAAACCAACCAGGGTGGCAAAAACGCTTCCCCAGAAGACCAGAAAAATATTGTCCATCCTTAACATCTACTCACCCTGCATGCTTTTATGTCTATTCTGTAATTGTAGCACTAAAATCTGTGTCCATTGCAACATTTATCCATTTCATCACTGACATAAATTTAAGAAGGTATTAATTAGGTGCACAATGCTTTAAATTTAACAGGGAAATGGAAAAAAAGTACACAGCCTACATCCAAGTAGGTCTGTCTTTCAGGTCCCTGGGCTGGGAACTTGTGTTGTTTGTATACTATCTTGATTTATGTTTATTTAAATAATGCCAAATATTAGTTTTAAATTTACAGTGATTGCTTTATAAGACGTCTCCAATCCTATCAGGATAAAGAGCTTATACTAAACAAAACAGTTTGTTTATACTAGTAGTACATCTCATAGGAAATATTTAAAATCCCACATGTTCAAAGCAGGACAAAATTACAGCCTATCTCTCCTCAGAGGGTTGCTATCTCCTGCTACCAAGAGGCCAGAAGGACCACATGCAGATCACAAGCCCTGAAAGTTCCAGTCAAGAGAGCCTGGTCTGCAGAACCTCAGTAAAGGTGAAAGTGAGTTTTAATGCTACCCTAAAATAACCATTCACACACGCAAACCAATTACTGGTGCAGGTACTTCAGTGTGAAAGCAAAGGCAGAGCAACACCTTGTCCTTCTCCCAAGTACACTAAAAATTTACATGTTCCTATAAAGTTCCCTCTGCATATCCAAGCCCTGTATTTTGTACTCTGGAACTGTGCTTGCACAAGGACTGGCAGAGCAAAGCCCTCCTCTACAGCTGATGTTCTTTTGTGCTGGGATCACAAATTGAAAGTGGATGAGATAAATACTTAAAATCATGGACCCTCAGTGAAATCTCCTCATCGCACTTTACAACCTCTCGTGCCCACTGACTTCACAAATTCTCCCCTCTATCTATAGACTGAAAAAATACTCCCCCAGTTCGTACACAAATGACAGCAATTCAGTTTTGAAGGGGAAAGAAGGAGAAAGGCAGCACTCAAACTCTAATGATTATTTACGAACAAGCTGAAGCCCTATAAACTTGGCTATTGAAGAAAGACAATCCTCTCTAGCTTCTGCCAAGTGGGTCAGACAGAGGAAGAACCTCAGCAGTCTTCAAAGTCGAAGCAGATGGGGAAGTGAATAAGTGCCCATGTGAGCAAAGAGGAAACAAGATTCTATTCATTTTAGCTTGTTTTACAGCTTCAGTTTTCTACATACCATTGACACAAGCAGAGGAGCTCACTTCTGTAACAAGTACTAGAACTGCAGAGTAATTACTTAAGACTGCTATAGATGCAAAAAATAAAGTCCCAGTGTGTGCAGATTGAGGATGCTGCTTAGCTCAGTAGGAGGGAAGCAGGTGAAGAGGAAGAAAGGTGCCAAGAGGCAGAGAATGGGAGAAATGTTCTTTACTTTGTAGCTATGAAAAAACCTCTTGGGATTCTTTATCATTAGTGTATCAGTATCAGGAATATAAATATTTATGTAGCTGTAAAGTAGGTTCTACTTTAGAGCTAACTGTAGCTCCAATTAGAGCATTAAAAAAAGCACATAGGCTTGCAAGTAAATTTTTTACCCTTTTTGAAATAAAAAAGCAGTAGTCCACACATGCCACAGAATGACCATACATCACATTCCTTAAAAAGCTGAAGCTGACCTCTTGGTCCTTTCTCAGGCTTTACATCGCCAGACAAGATCTGGGCCAAGACCATTTCCATACACAGGGATGCATCTCTGTCTCAGGCTAGCCTCATCATCCAAGTGGTGAAATCTAAAACCAGCTAATCTCCCCCAGGGTCATGCTTGTGGAGCTGGGAATCCCTCCATCTGCCTCAGCAATATAAAAACATCACTGGCTGCAAAATAAACAGCACATGAACCACAGAACAATTGCCCCTCCAGTCAAGGCTGTTCATCTGCTCATGCCACCCACCAAGGGGTAATAATTTTCTAACAGATCCCTCCCCCTAAAAAAAACTTTTCATACTTTGAAGAAAGACGTTGTGCAAGTTGACAACGCGTAACTTCTTTTGGAGCCATACAAAGGAAGGACTCCCTCTCCAAATTCCTGGGAGTTTGCAATCAGACGGAGCAGACTCTGAAGGACCACTGAAATACTTTGAATCAAGAACTTTTAAACTGAGCTGGGAACAGTGGAAGGAGGAGTATTCAGTGCTGTAGCTTGCTAGGGAGACACCGAGAGCCAAGGACATGCTGAGGAGATGCTCATCTTCCAAAGAAAATACTGCTAAGAGAAACAGGCACCCTTCTACGACTTATTTTAGGAGGTGGCTGCTGAGCTGCATCAGCTATTCCACTGGTGTCTCCATGGGCGAGTGCCCAAAACTTCTGCTGGAAGAGCCAGAGCTGCAAAACTTGCAAGAACACTCAACAGGAAGAGGCACTGAGGGGTTGAACAACACCAACCCACTCTGGATACACATTTCACCTTCACTTATGCAAACTCAAGTGATCTGATATCCAGGGTGGGTTGTGTGGAGCACAGTCAAGACAGAAATAGGTGCATGAAGTCTTTGCTTTTTTTTCTGTGTATGTAACTATACATCAAGAAATTTGCTAAATTGAGAAGTATGAAGGAGAGAGGCTGTGTTATGAGTAACAGCAAGGGGGGGAACTTCAAACTACAATCGCTTTAGCTTTTTTTCCTATTGTTAGTTATCATACAAGCTGAAAAGTTAACTACCTTGCTTTAGGTAACTTTTTACCATGACAACTATTCATTTTAGCAAATACATCATCATTCTCACAGCAGCTTCAGATGCTTTAAGATGCAAAGCAAGGACTCCCCCAAATCTCTCTCCCTGCTAAAAAAGCTCCGAACTCATTAACCTTGAAGGACCATGTAAAGTTGCATTTCCTGCAGTCAAACCTTTTCTCTGCACTCTGGTATAGTTGGAGGGAGAAAAAAGAGATATACAAGGTAAACTTATGCTGGCTTTTTAACAGCAACTCCACAAAAAGGATTTATTTTTTTAATGTGACATGTACAGTTGACCTGGGTTAACACTGTGGTGTGGGGAGTTGAAAAGGGATCACCTGATGAAACAGAAATACCTCCCTCCAAACTATATTGCAGGAATTCCAGCCAAGCACCCCAACCGCAGCAAACAGTAAGAGCCTTCTGGAACAGCACACGTTCTGTGTCAGCAAAGCAGCGTTTATACAAAACTCAATTCAAATAAAGGAGCACTGACCCTTCAGAAAGGGTAGGGCTTCATCAGGCTTCTACCACACCAAACAAAGACCACCGAAGATACTCAAACCGTTGCAAAAAAATTATTATATCAAAACGAGGAAAACAGTGTCAGCCTTGTACATGTTTTGTTGCTGAATAATGACAGTGTTTACCTTCCTAGCCTAACACATTACTGCTCTGGACCCAGCTTTAAAACAGAGTACATGACAGAATTAATTATGTCCTTTCCTCTTAACTACCATTCCCTGGTTATTTATTAGCTCAGTCTGCATATATTCATAGATGTGTCTAATATACAAAGTTAAAAGGACTTAAAACTAATGCCTAAATACTTCCCTCATTTGCAGACTCCTCTCCATCCTCTGGACAGGCAGTGGCATTAATAAATACAGCCTCAGGCTGCAAAATAGTCACTGCTCAAGCAGTTGACGGAGACATAGGGGAACCTTAAGCCTGCTGCAAAGGCAGGCATGTTTCAGGAGCAATGCAGTGCTGATCCCAAGCAACAATCTTCCTCAGACATGTTCTCAGAGGGATCTGCTAAGAGCTTTTCCACCTTTGTTGGCCCACTCACAGTTTGGAGGCCACCAGCCAGTTTCTGTGTGTTTCTGGAAAAGACAAAAGCTACGCCACACAAAATACCCTGAGTTCAGCACCCTGGCAAAGGAATGGCAGATAGATAAACTCAGATGAGCTACCTAAAAGGAAAACTCAAGGGAACTCATAAACCTCTCTGCAGTTGCCTGTCTTCACTCTCCTGAAGTCCTCCCTGAACAGGGACAAATATCAGAGGAAAGTAGATTGGAGAAGACTTCTGGTTTAAGACAATCATTTTTGTTTCACCAAGGTCCCTTATTCTCAAGGAGAAAAGCTGCCGTGCTGATGATTCACTGGAAGGAGATCAAAAGGAAGAGAGGGTGGGTAGTGCAGAAAGCAGGGACAGGAGAAAAAAGAAAACCCTTTCACAGACACTTTACAAAGAGTAGCAGCACTTTAGTCAAGGTAGATGTTAGGATACTATATTCCCATGTGAACACTGCAATTGTTTTTTGCCTCATCCAGGATCAACAAGCAACTCCAACTAACACACATAATTAGTTGTATATCTAGGGATTAACTTCTTGTCTTGCATCAGAGGTCAGTTGAGTCTTCTCTCCACCACAAAGGAAAGCACAGTACATTTTGGCACAGCAGCACACTTAGTTCTTCCACCCACCATCCATGGCACAACGGCACTGGATTTTTGCCCAGAATGCCCCAAAGATATTTAGAAATAGACAAGACCAGGTCCTTGCAATCAACACTCGGAAATCCTGCCAGGCACCAATTATATGGAATTTGGCATTTTAGAGGTGTAGATGGGGTTCAGAAGATCGAAGGGGATTGTTAAATTTGTTCATGTTCTCCCAACTTTTGGGCTAGAAAAAATAGAAAACTCTCAAGCTTTTTATGATTTCTCTATATCAGAAGCTCCTGCCTGAGGGAAAGAGGGAAGAGAAGGGGATGGAGAAAGAGAAACTGTATCTAAAAACCTGGAAGCATGAAGGTTTAATTGCATAACAGAATTATATTAAATGATAGCAACAAGTTTACTTTCCCGTGGAAAAAAAAATGCAGATCATCTCTTGAAAACAAAATTTATAAACTGATGAGATTATGCAGTAATATGCAGATATAACCTGTATTTCATTATTCTGCACCACGTCCACTTCTTCTGATTAAATGAATAAATGAGGTCCTTATGTCATACTAGAGGCATTACCCCTACTTTTGTTTACAACATCTTTCTAGCCTTTAACCACAGCACACGCAGCACAGCTGGCTGGCAGCTCAACGCTACAACCCAACATGCAAAAGAAGTTAAGATAGGGGAAGTGACTCTAAAAAAAACCACAGGAAAAAATCTTGCTTCACTTACCTAAGCAAAGTTGTCATTAGAGAGTTTTCCAGTAATAAAATCCAAGAAAAAAAGCCTGAAAAAAACATAGAACAAGGCAGAGTTTTAGTACATGGGATATTACTCTCACTCATATTTTTTTCTTGGGAATGGGAAGAATCAGTGATTTAAAGAAAAAGTAAATTCACTCCATTAGTTGCCTTTCTGATAGCTATTTGTAACAAAAAGGTCCTCCTCAGACAGTGAATGTATCAGAAACAATAGGGCAGACTTTTCACCGCTGCTGCCAGCATTATACCAGTGCAATTCTCCAAATGTCAATCATGTTGGGCTGCAATAAAACCAGTGTTATCCAGCAGACGAGTCAGGCCTAAGGCAATTAGCCAAGCTGCCCCATTTAGATTTTCAGTCATCTCTCCCTCCCACTGAGCTGGATTATCAGAAAGTTTGGACCAAGTTGTGGGGTGAGAATCACGGAGTCACACATGTTCACACACAAAGAGTATGGCTGAAGGTGACCAGAAACAAAAATGCTGCTTATAAAAAAAATACCCAAACCACCCCAGAGCTAATTGCAAAAGACTGAGGCAGCACAACACATATCAATATTAAGAAAGCTGGGAAATATAAGACTTCATTATAGGCATAAAAATCCAAAGCAAAGTACAAGTTACTGGCAAAAATGGCATGTGGCCATGACAGGTTTTAGCAAAACCACTGCTACCAAAAAACTCCTCGAAGCTTGTTGAGAGTCATGAATGCAGATTGAAAAAAAAAAAGAAAAAAAATAAAAAAAGAAAAGAAACCACACACCCAAACTCACTGAATATGGATGACTGCAAGCCTCCAAATCAAAGAGGGAGTTGACCACTGTTTAGGAGGAAGAAATCATTGCTTGTTCCAAGATTAAAAACTTATAATTCTGGCCCTGGCTGAAGCACTATCATTCACTAATCTGCTGCAATTTAGTCGGGCTGATCCCCCGCTCAGACAGACAGGGCATTATCAAAAGTTCCTCCATTCATTTCGCTTCCTGTTAGCCAGTGAAAGCCCCTTTTATACCCTCCTCCAGAGGCTGCTAAAGCCAGGGAAGACTTTCCGATAGAGAAGATAAGGTAGTTGGATTTATTCATGAGAGGAGGAAGGGAAGTTGTACTAGCTGATTACAGCTGCTCCAAAGCTGAAAACTAGAGGAAGGAGGTGGAAGATGATGGATTTCTTATTAAATAAGCATTATACTACTACCATTATTGTTAGAAGTAGCATTAACTCTCCTGATACAACTACAGAATTGGGATTTTACTCTGAAGTTGGCATCATCAAATATGCACATGTGGTTAAATAACTCAAAAATACATGGACAAGGCAGAATGTGGTATTTTTTAGGAGACCGAGTAAATAATTTTTTAAAAAATAGAATACCTAAGACCAAAGGATAAATTAGCCAGAATCAGAGGGAAGACACTAGAAACAGTCTCCAGACTGAGACTGTTCACATATCATTTTCAGAGTCAGATCTTGTTCTTATTGACGACATGAGCACTCTCAGACTTCCCTGGAGTAGGATGGTGATTTCCACATTACTCAACATGTGTCAGCAATTTTGAACAGTTGCTTTGCAGATTCTGAGAGCAAACCAAGCAAAACCTCACCAGTGAGAGCCCAGTACAGTACTTGGCGGATGAAAAGCTGCCTGGAAACTCTATCAAGTCTCTGAAAAACATTCCCCCATTAGTGTTCTGGTATAGTTAGAGGAGTTTTTAAATGCAACAAGATGGAAATGCAAACAAAAACACATTTCTCAAGTTTAAAAAGGTCGAGCCAAAGCAGCAAAGCTCTACCAGAAGTTAGGGCTAACAATGATGGTTACAGGGGTAAACCCTGCCTCTTCCTTCCCCTCTCGCAGACTATTCTTCTCCAAACGAAGAAGCAAAATAAACAAGAATCAAAATATTCACAGCAGAAAATCACAAGCAGCTTTAAAAGAAAGAAAATAACTCAGCTATACTTCATCATTACTCCATCCAGTCTGAATACCCATCAAGTCTTTAACTGTTTTTCTCTCTGACAACACTAAATGATATAAATACAAGCAAAAATAATACTTTTTTAACACACTATTATATGAATAGGAAAACTTAAAGGCACCAACTTAAATTAGACAAGGATGGAGAGTAAATCTCTGTTGGGCAGAAAGAGGGCATAACCAAATCTAGAATGGCATGAAAACCCAACAGAGATGGTTCACAGGTCACCACAGGGAAGGTGAAGTATCAATGGTACTTATGTAAATAGGGACAAAGCTGACAAATTAACTCTTGCTTTGCAGAATATCCATATGTGACCAAAAAGCAACGAGCTACAACAAAATCCAGAGTTTATTCTGATCCAGCTCCTCCTTTAGGTTATTTTATGTATACTATACAAAACTTGAGCACAAACTGTACCGATCAGCTCGCTCCGTGGTCACGTAATTTGTTCTCAGTGATCAAAGAATCAGGGAATGAGGAGACAACAGCCTCTCTCTATTCTCACCCCACCCTGCATCTCTTCAGACTCCTCACTTCAGGCAAAGCTCAGCTGGCACCCGCTCTCCTCACTTCGTGCTGCAGTGGGATCTTGCCTATTGTAACCACCAACCTCAATCATTAACTACAGCAAACTCTGAAAATGCTCAGATTTAGTGGGTACCCCAGAAAAAGCTGACACGTCTCAGATTCCTCACAAAAAAATAAGGAAATATTGCTCCCCTATCTTCACAGAGACTTTGCAACACAAATCTAAAGGGATAACAAACCGTTATAAATCTCCAATGCACAAAAGCAATTTTACATGTTAATTTGCAGTTTCACACTATGAATAAGGACAAATTTATCAAAGCACAAAGGGTGTTTCCTATAGTGGGAATGTCGTAATGCAATGACAAGACATAGCCTGCTTGTTCTGCATGTTTTGTAAGATTGTTGGGTCGTTCTTGTCACAAAATAACTCTTCTTACACCAATATTTAATTAAAAACAAGCAAAAGCCCACCCAAAATTTCCCATTTGTTTGCAGGTCCAAGGAACCCACAATGGCAAATTAGAACTGATGCTGCACCACAAGGAAATGAAGAGGCATGAATGAGATTTTCCTTGGTCTTTTCAGCCTGATAAAGACCCAACTGCTGCAATGCTACAACTGATGCAAGGGAGTCAGACCAAGTCTGAACACTCTTCCCACTCAAGCAGACAGATTACAAGAACATCACAACCAGAGGCCCATGCCCACTAGTACAGAGCTGGATACAACTCATGTTGTTCAATGAAAATAGGACTTTACACATATGACAATTTCAGGAAAGCCAAAAAAAGAACAGGTTTACTTGGCTCTTACATTTTACTGCCTGCCTTCTGCAAATTCAAGGTTGGTTGTTGTGATGATGCCAAGGTTTGGAGGTCGGTTTGGTTTTTTTTTAATAACCCCAAAACCTAAGAACTCCTACTTCTAAAGACCACCTTATGTTTCTCATAGGCCTGGTATGGACATACAGATGCCCAGTTTCTAGCATCTGTACTGTCAGTAGTTACACTTGGAATAGCTGTGACTGAGGGCAATGGAAGATTTCAGTAGTAGTTTCTTTGCCACACAAGCCTGCAATTCCAGATTTCTGCACACATTGCGAGGGGTGTGTGGCATTACCAGTGGCTGGAGCTCACCTCGTTCCTGGGCAGCTCTGCAGTGACAACATTTAGACTGTTAAAGGTGGCTGCAGCAGAGTTCAGAGAGGAAAACAGCAAAGAAATCCAAAATTCAGAGAGCAAACCCTGCACATGCAAATCAGGCTTTGCAAACTGATGACGCACTGAAAGAGTAAGGATTTTCCATCTCATCTCCGAGGGAAGCAGCAGCACACGCTCAGCGGTGCCAGGAAGGTTAGAGGACTGCCAGAGCATGCACAGGAGAAGGTTTGTCTGCAAACAGAATGAACAGCCTTGACTAAATTCTTGTAACCAATTAAGCAACAATTCTCCACTGAGAAAACAGCATTTCCCAGTTCCCTGCCTAATCCTCAACTCCTGCTCCTTGAGCTGGCTTTCAATTTTTAAGTCTTACATTTTCCTTCAGAAGCAGAAGACAAATGGATGCCAATTCTGCAGACATCCTGGTTGCAAGGCTTTCATTTGCCTTTTAAAGACCATCAGTACTCAGAAGTGACTTAACACTAATGAGCTTTCACCAGCAAGTCTGCAAACATTAATACATGTGAGTAGGCATGCTAAATCCACTCTAATTACCTATCTGCAAGGCTCTCCTCCAGCCTGGACTAAACTTCAAGCCAAGGGATGATGAAACCTGGAAGGTAACTATGGATTTTCTCTCGTCTGCATCCCTTTGTTAAGCTACTCAGTGATGCTAAGCAGATGCATTTTGAATGTGCTGCTTCATCTCATATAAAGGGGGAGAAAAGGAAAAAGAGTCAGAAACAGTACTTATCTGAAAAAAAGCAAATATTTTAAACTAAGTACTGCTACTGTTTGTAGAATGGCCTGTAAGAGAGATAGAGATGAAATTCCTTTAAACACATGTGTTCAGTTTTTAAACTGCAAACAAGTCCATCTGACAAACCAGTTCAGTTAGGATCGCTCCAACAAAGCCGAGGGTCCCGCCCCCCACCCTTTTCCTAAGTAAGCCAGCAAAAGTTTCTGGCATAGGCACTGGTGTGTGAGATTTTAACATTCCCTTTTCCATAAACAATCATACATCAAGCTCTAAAAATTTGCTTCACAGAAACATTTGCACTAGTAAAACTCAATTATTCTAATATTTGTATGACACATGCAGGAGGGGTACATAAAAAGGTTATGGTGAGCTCATTTAAGAATTTAAACAAGTACTTGATAAAAAGGTTTTGAATTATTCACTCAGCTCCACTATTAAATCAGGCTTCCAAAGGAGTCTTTAAACAATACAGCCCAGAGACACTGTATTTATAACAAAAAGGCAGCACTGAAGCCATCACACTGTCTCACAGCACAAACCATTCATAATTACAGTGTAAATGCACACAGGCACGGTATCGTGCCTCGGTCGCAATCCTGCCAGATTAACTGGACACTTGGAACATTTATATAAATATTCCTTTCTGGAGAGGCAGCACCACTTCTGCCTAAATATCTTAAGTGCTGCTTTTCAGGCTAAGAAAGAGCAGTTTCTTCAAGAACATCCAAAGCTGAGAGAAACACTCAGGAACAGTATTAAGCAAGATAGAGACAACCTTTTACATGTATTTATTTACTTTTATACCAGCTCATTTGGGCTGGCAACAAGTATTTTGCTATGCCCCCCAAAGCTTCACAGCCAAACTCGAGTGAAGACATCACCGTGCATCTCAGTGATAAACTTCCATGCTAAGTTTACACACGGCACAGCAATTTTCTGAATGCTTGCTGCTCACACACATACCAAACCTTTTTTTTCCAAACCTCAGGGCCCACTTGAAATAATGGCCATCTCTAGAGGGAGGAAAAACAGAGGGCTTGGAAGAGATAACATGATTGGTGCTTCACTTCTCTGGTACACACATCCTCTCACCACCTGCTTCCTTTCTCCCCATCCCTTTTTCTTCCACCTCACAGGCTGCTCTTGGTAGTTCAGCTCAATGAACATGAGCCAAGATTTCCTCTCAAAATAACTACTCCAAGACCATTTCAGCTATGAGCATCACCCACAGAAACATTCCCATTTGCTTATCATCTTCTCTCCTTCATCAGTCTGTTCCCAAATAAACTCATGGGCTGGTGATATGAGGTCATGAAGTTGTGGAAAAAAAAGCAGGATACCCTCCCACTGCATCCAGCCATGTTCCCAGAGCAAGGGCAGGATGAGTCAGTCTCCCAGTATAGTCGATTTCAGGCATTTCTGGCAGCATTATTTTAACGACAGCATTTCATTTCCTTCAGCCATCTCATTGAGACAGCTCAAGTTAAGTATTAATGAAGTGCTTGAACACTCTCACTGTCTGGAGGAGACGTGGGGTGTCACCTAACCAGCTGCTCAAGATTCACACCTAGTTGCTCTGATCACCAACACAACCAAGAAAAGGATTTTTGCATCACATGAGCTAAGGAAATATTTGGGTGTAAGAAGCATGAGCCAAAACTGCCACAGTAACAAACACCACTGAGCCCTGAGCAGAACCAGCAGCACATCAATCTAAGACAACCGTAATCCATTAAAAAAACCTAAAAATATAAGGGTATCTTGTTATTTCTGAAGAAATGGGGGTTTGGATGGTTTTGTTTTGCTGTTATAAAGCCAAGCCATTGTAGGAGTGGCATCAGCAACACACCTCCTGGAATTTTAAAATATTTTTTAAACCTTTAAACTCAAATTTGTTGATGTACTTTCCTTCAACCCTACACCTCATCTCCTCATCCACATGTTCTTACAAATCTGTCTATTTGAAGCACTGGTTTTCCTGGTTATGGGTAAGGCTCAACACCTGCACCACTGCACATGTAATTATGGCAAACTACCACAGCTATTTGTAGACTTCCTGTTCATCAAATAATATCAGTGTACCTTTGCCGTGAACAATTATTTACAGAGCTGGAAATCCTAAAGTGACACTGGAGATCACAGAAGCACTCTACTGTCCACCCCTCCATTATGCAATGATGCTTTGTATTAGCTTTTGGAACTACTCAAAGGGGAAAATAAAATCATCAGAATAATTCTTTATAAATCTGTCCAATGAAAAGGAGGGGGGGGAAATGTAATTCATCAAAACTCTGCATTAGCTAACTCCAGTTGAGACTGGGAGGCATTTTACACTTCAGCTGAATTGGCAGCTCAAATCCAACTTCAGGCTCCAACGCAAGCTTTAAGACAAACTCCTCAGCAGAGTAAAACCCTTATTAGCCTGTCTTCACTGTAATTTTAATCTTATTTAATTCTGAGTATGTAATTTATGTTAAGAATAACCCACTTTTTTCAGAACAGGATATACAGCAGGCAGAATTAGTCCCTGACTAGCACAGTTAGGGTTTCCCTTATAGAAATAATTTTTTACACATTGACAGCAAAGAAAAAAAACACTGAAAGCTTTAAAAAAAGTTTTCATAAATGCACCACAGATGGCTGTATTAATTCACCTAATATATACCCCTAACCCATCAAAACCTGGCCATGCAGTCTCACTTCAAACCAATGTTACATGCTAGAAAGATGTTTGATCTGTTTAAAAACTGACATTTCTTTTCCACTACTCACACAAGGGGTGGGAGAGGAGAGAAAAACAGTTGGTATTCCTACCTTTAAAAAGAAACGAGAGCATCCCATTTCTTCTCCCATCCATTTTTCCAAATTTATGATTAAAAAATAAAAAAACAAAAAGAAAACAATTAAAAGCACCACGAGAACACCTTGTAAGGGCAACATCTCAATTTCAAGTTGCACCAACAGGATAAAATTCGTAACAATTTCTCTAGCTGAAATGAAAACAACTTCAAAGCACTGTCTGAAGTTCACAAAGTCAGTTTTACAGTCCAAACTGTAAATGAAGCTGGTACACAACACCCACCCATATCAACACAAGCAGTATTTACATCCTGTAGCCACCCTAAAACTCCGAAGCCCCAGCTACTATCTCTCCCAATCACGAAACATTCACTATGTATTTCCTGTATTATTTGCATGGTTACTTAGGTTTTGGGGTTTTGTTTGGTTTTGGTTTTGTTTGGGGTTTTTTTACGCCCACTAAGTAAAAAGCTACTACGATCTCCCACCCAAGCTCAGAGGAAACTCCGAGTGAATTACCAGGGTGGTTTCCCACCCTCCTTCTGCACTCGCTGCTGCAGTTTTGTGTTGTCCCCTTGGCTCCCACTCCTCTTTAAGAGGTAATAAAATAGTTCAACCCCTATCACCCATCCCCAGCAGGCCTGCAAACCAACAAGACGTCCTTTTCAGTGAAGCTTACACCCTGCCACAGCCTATTTGTATAATCTGAATGGGAGGGACAGGGAATAGTAATGCATTTGCCAAGTGAGTGATTTGAGAATGAAATGCGAGAGATGCATAGACCAGAAGAGCTGGACTGTGCCAGGAGCACAAGCTCAGGTCTGTCCCATGTCGCAGGCTGGCATCAGAACACCAGGAATCTGAATGACTTGCGCTAAAATATCCACTAAGGGAAAAAAAATTCATCACTCGCTTTACCCTCTAGATTTTCCTCCATTTTGTGTGGAGCAGACATGGAAAAGTTAAGGAGAGGGTTTGCAGGACTCTGCAGTACGTTGGGCCCTGCACTGCGCTCGAAGCAGGAGCTGTGTGAGGGAAGCGAACCAGAGAGGCCCTGGACAGATGTTTCCATTCACCAACGCTGCCAAGGAGCTGGGAATGCCGAGTTCACTACCTTGGCCTTATTTACATTTCACAACATCCAGCAATAGCCATGCCACAAGCAGTTTAGGAAAGGAAAGTACCACGTGGCAAGGCAGCATTTTATGATCGTCTTCGTTAAAGGGGAGAAAATTAAACCTTTTTTTTATCTCTGCCATCCAAAGCAAGCATCCCGAGCCTCATCCACTTTCAGACAATTACCAGCCATCGCCCTTATGCACACACGATTGCTTCTGGGGTATCAGAGGTGGTTAACTGTGCCACCCCTGAACCACCTGGACATTTTCTTTCCATTTTCCAGAATTAACTGACTTTTGATCTAGTGCAGAGGACAGTTTCTCCTTCAGCAACTGTGCCACAAACCAAATGCTCCGAAGACCAAACCTGAAAATACTCTTGGTGGAAGGGTGCGTTTCGGAGACATTCATCTAAACCTCAATCCTGAGACCCAACAGGTTTGATAATGAGCTGCCAGATCCAGTTTGGCAACTAGAACAGCTACTCTAAGTGCTGCCCCATCCACACGAACACACTAGAGCGTTAGACATGGACCACATACAACAATGTGCTCTGCATGTCCCAAGGTGCTCCCTGCAGCAAGAGACAGGAAGGGTGATGGGGAAACATTTTTTCACACTATATTATGATCCTCCAAGTCCTCTCTGAGCCCACAGCAGAGGGATAGACAAAATAAAAAGATCAGTATTACCCATTTCTATAAATGTCAGTACTTTCTTGAGCTTTCAAAGGGGTTCTGTATCTCAGCAGAGACATGGTATCATGTTTCTCGAAGTTTCGTGCTGGTGAACACTGCCCAGACAGGGCAACTTTACTGGGAGTGAGTGCAAGGCTCCCCTCCTGCCACTGCCACAACGGGACACCTTCCTTCCCAAAGTAAACCAGACACTAATGCTATTTATGGATCCCGTTGCAGAACCAGACAGGCTTCCCAGCCTCTATTCATCAACGTGCAAATAGGCTTTATTCCACGGCAGGCAGAAGAGATTTGAAAGAAAAAGTCCTGAAGTTTTGTCTTATTTTTTGAAAGAAGTAAGTATTTGAAGATTAGTAGGAAATTCAACACAGAACAGTAATACCTGCAAATAAGGGCTGATCACAAATTCTATGGAGAACACTTTGTTTTTTAAAAATTGACGATTTCAAATTAGTTCCTAAAGAATTACTAAAGGAAAGCAAACATCCATGGAAAAGGCAGCCAGTTGATGTACCATGGGACAGACCTCCTGAAGAACATCAGCTCCATCAGTCCTCCATATCCAGAAGAAAGCCAGGGAATGTAATTGTGAAATCTTCCTTACTTTGCAGGGAAAAAAAGGCCTACATCAGTTTCCAGAGACACACAGATGAACAACACTCACCAGCACTACTTTCAAACATTAACACAGCAGACTCCACCAACTTGTCTTCCTATGTCTTTGGGGTTTCAGTGGGAACTACAGCTTTGTTCTTACAAGCATTTTTCATGGAAGCATCTTTGCATTTAAAATGTCAACTGTAAACGCATCTGGTATTCAGATAAAGCACCCGCAAGAACTTAATTTCATATGCAAGAAGTTTTACAAAGCTCTCAAAGAGCCCAAGGACATTTGAAAAGATAGATGCAAGTTTAGAATGAGTCTTAGCATATCATCAACCAAAAAAAAAAATCTATTCTTAGATATCTCCCTTTGGTGATTCCTATAATCTTGCTTTTTTTTCCCCTCCTACTCCTTTGAGAAAGTAAGTTGTTTGGTTATTCAAAAAAAAAAAAAATGGAAGAACCTGTTTTGCAAGGCATACAAAGCAGTATCTTCCAAAAAAAGAAAAGCTCATTCAAAAGTATGTAAATATTAGGGCTGGTAACACAAACAATAAAACCACAGGAAACACAAGAAATTAAGAATAGATCAGGACTCATTCAATTTCCTGGCTGCTGGATATATAAGCACTTTTCTAAGTTGGATGTATGAGACAGAATTTATTTTCTGAATAACAGACATCAGGGAGTTGACACAGATAATTTAAAGAGGCAAAAAGAAATTAGTGTCTGTTCTGATCCTGCCTCTGCTCCTTGGCAGGACAAGGGCACTGACCACAGCAGGTACACCAAGAACCTGGCACATCAAGCACCAGGGGTTCAGCATCTCTCACTAAGCAGTGAATTCAAGTTTGGTAAAGTCACAGAGAAGGCAAAAACCAGGATTACTCCTGTTCCATCACAGGACACTGCTGAGTGCCCAGTGCACACCCCAAAGGCTGCTCTTCAACAAGACACAGCTCGAAGCTGAGCACGAAGCAGACAATTATTCCCAACGTGCAGGGTGGTCCCTGCCATCGCCACCCTGCAACTCCCCTGCTGGAAGGCACACTCCCAGAGCTTGACACTGCATTCCCCAGCTCAGGCGTATTCCCAATTCCCTACTGATGCTAGGCTTTCATCTAGCACCATCTCAACAGCTCTTTCTCTCCTCTCCATCATGGGCATTTGCTTTTCCACCCAGCCACAAGCAACAAGTAGACAGAGTCTGTCTCAAGTAGGCAGAGTTGTACATCTCTTGTGTGGGAATTTAAAACGCTGCTCTGCCGAGCATCACAGTGACGTTAACTCAACCACACTGCAACAGCTCCTGCTCCTCAGCCCAACTTCCATCAAATGTTAAACCAAGTCTCCTTCTTCATCCCCAAGGTATCCAGTGGCTCAGACTCAGACTTATCTAATAATTAAAAAAAAAAACCCTCCAAAGAAAACAATTCATTTCCTTCACTGCAAACACCAAGCGATGTACTTTCCAAAGAAAAAATTTAACAAGACTTAGAGCATGTTTCCTCCAAAATGGCCTAAGTTTCTCTTGGCACTGAAATATCACAAGCCCAAGGCATAAATACACAAAGGTATTTATGTAAATTGTAGTATTATTTCTTAATTAATATCAGTAGCATTGATCAGACTAGATTTTTAGCAAAAATTAGCAAAGATTTTACAAATTTATTCCTGGAAGGGGAGGGGGAATTAAGACCCCTCTAAGCAGAGTATTAAAAAGCTTGATAAATTTATACTCACTTGACACATTTTATCATAATGCTTTATCTTTTTAGATAATGCAATTGTACAGTAACTGTTTGATTGCCATTTATCTGCCATCCCATAGTATTAACTGACATCATAGAGGGGATGGGTCCTGCAAATAATCCAGGAAAGAAAGGGTAAAAAGCACACTCATGTTTTGTAGCTTCAGGAAGATGCATACATTTTCAAGCACTTTCTTTGCCACAGGTCCTCCATCTTCCTCAAGTAGTGTTGAATTTTCATTTCAAAACTTGCTCTCCACATACTCAAGTGTTTTCTTTTTCTCCACCTGGCGTAAGCTGTTGCTGGGATAGGATCTCTTATTAGTCTCGAAGAACCCGATGACTTCTGAACTTTGAGATTATAAAGCAAGAAAGTTACTGAACACTCACATGCAAGTCGATTGGCTAAGAAAAAGTAGCACAAAGTCCTGCCAAAATCCTAGCTAATCTGATAAAGGAAAAACCAGGGAGGTCTAAGCACTAAACCCCGCAGTTTAAGCAGAGTCAATTCCAGCTGCAGAAGGAAGCACATCACATGCAGCAGAGCACTTCTTCTTCAGAAATGCCATCTGAAAAGACAACATTTTACCACCTTACTGCCCATAGGTAAATTTCAGAATTCCCACACAGGAAAACATGTGGGAATGACAGGTAAATTTCATACCGGTCAACAAACACAACTTGAAACTGACTGGAAGGAGGGAGAAATAAATTTATGAGACCTACGTGACACGAAGCCAGCTACCATTTAAGTACTTCTTTAGTTCTCTCACTTTCAATGTACTTCACAAACAATTAATCCTCTTAACATCCATGCAAACATATTTATTATCCACAGTTTTAACTTGTAAGCCCTTAACGCAGTGGTTTAGGTCTTTTTCTAGCTTAATACACTGCTCATGAAAACAGGGACCAAAGCCCTGTTCTAACTGTGGCACAGCTCTCAAGAAGTCTGCTCCCCTCACCCCACTCCCATCAGTATCTCAGAGAGACAAGAAAGGCACCCACTCAAGAAAATACTTCTATAAGCTAGTTAAAAGCATTTTATGCTAGTTAAGTGCTCAAATCGCAGCCTCCATGCTACACACACCCTTCTTCAGGATACATAACCAAAATTAATTAGTAGCTCTGGTCAGGGTGGAAAAGCAGCTCCAAATTTTGGAGACTCCCAAGCCCCCGCTGCACAAATTGTGCCCAACTCAGCAGGAGCCACCAGCACTCAAATGCAGCCACCCAGTGGGTACCAACATAACTCCCAGCATCCTCCCACAATGGGTCTGAGTACATATGTGTGTGTATTTTCCTGCTGGCATCTGCACTACAATAAGGAAAAACCTGCAGCTAACAAACACGTGCAGCAACATTTCGCCTTGAATCACACAAAAGTGTAAAGAGACACCTGGACCTTGTGAAATGAATGTTTATTACACAAGGCCTTCTTTTATGACAGTACGTATAAAAGGGGTTTAGTCTTTATTTCTCTACCCAGCTGAGACAACCTACTTTCTCTGCAGCTGCTAGTAGAAGAGAAACTATAAACATTTACATTTAATGCAACAAAAGGTTTGCTCACCACCTCTTGTGTTCCACTGTGCTCTGAGACGATGATCACTCATCATAAAAATGGGTGGAGTGGCTGCAAAACACTCAGTGATGGAAAAACTGACTCCCATGTTCAGGAGAGGTTCCTGCACAGGCTGAAAACCCCACTGAAATGGAGTGTTGTCATAGCTTCCAGGATGGGAAGTCTTTGGGCTACGGATGCAAACACATCTGCTACGCAGCACGTGAAGCAGCCCTGTTTTACTTCATCTCAGAATCACCCTCTGCACCAACTCAAAGGCCTTCAGATCAGACTACAGAAAGTGTTTTAATCTAGGCCACACATAAACTCAATCATCTCCAGTTTGCTTTTAAACAATTAAAAACCAGCACTCCCAAGTACAAAGTGCAGACTTGAAGATGTCCAGTGCCTTCAGCACCGCAGCCTTGCTGCTGCAGTGAAAGATTTATGGTAACAGGGAACAAAACAACAGACTTCATCACGTAACACCAGAGGTACATCACGTAAGCCTCACTCCTCGGCTGACTCACTAAGTGATATTAACTTAAAAAAAGCAAGTCCCAGTTTTGCTGCCATCTTACTTGTGGGTTCAGCAATTAGGAAGCATGCTGTGCACAAGCTCATGAGCCATAAGAAATTAGTCTGTATAAGGGTCAAATATGGTCATCCTGTCCTCCCCTTCCCCCCAAAATAAATCACTTCCCCCCTTCCTATAACACCTGCTTCCTCCATCCAAGCATTCATTGTCCCACCGCTATTATGGGACCAAAGGCTTCAGCATCCCAGAGGAAACTCAGGAGGGAAAATAGTGTGTGCAAAGCAACCAAGACTCATTCCCTTCAGCAATCTCACCCCTCACCATCCCTTATTGTCCCTCCCTTCCTATTGACAGTAGAATTTAGGATTTGGACAGGTGTTGATAACCACATGTGCTGGGAAGCCGAATGTGCCACACATCCTGGTATTGAACCCCACTGTGCCCACAGCCACTAGTGTGGGCTTTCCTTGCTCTCACACCTCGCCAAGAACCCACAACCAACACCACAGGGCAGGAAACAAAGCCAGACAACCCATGGCCTGACGCAGCATAGCTTTTTGTTTCGTTGCCCTGAAGGGAGAGACTTCACACAAGCAGCCACTCTGTGCATCCCTAAAAAGCGGCAGGAGCAGAGCGACATCAGGAACTTGGCAAAAGGAGCCTTTGGACAAGCCCATCCTCAGCATCAACTTCCACCAGGAGGTTTTTAACTGCAGGAGGTCGCTGTGCACATTCACCCTCCCACTTTGGTCTTCCCTAGGCTGAAAACAGGGATACCTGCAAGAACACGATGAGTCGGCCAGCATCCATGTGTGACACATGCCAGGTGTGTTAATCCATGGAAAAAGAATGGGTGAGTCAGTAGTTTGAGTCTGAAGACAGTCCGGTTTAGAACTGATGCTCCGTGCCAAAATCTTTGTTTGTAATGGTTTTACTAAGTGCAGCGTTCAGACTTACAGAACAGTTACACCACTGAGGGCAGAAACACACTGGGAAAAAGATTTACTTTCCCAAGTAACTTTGCCAGAAACCTCAGATACGGTTTAGATGAAGATACAAATATGTCAGAGATTTTAACATAACTTGCTGCTCCAGTTTGCATTAGTCACGGGTGATAAAAAGCACAGAGGACTCAAACATGACACATCAGGCACTTTCTCTCCACACAAAGTTTTGTTCATCATCATCAAATGACCTTTAAGATGACCACCTTAAATCATGTTCACAAAGTCTCATCAAAATTCAGCCTTGTATTTAAGTAAGTAATTCATTACTTATTTTCTTTTCCTTTGCACTCAGAAATAAAGCCTGAAGTAGCTGCTACAGAAGAAAATCCTTAAATCCTTCTTTTTACACCGGATCAGGCTTATCTCAGCAATGCTGTCACACTGTAAATAACATCTCACATTAAAAAACAATTTGGGGTTGTCTCTCGCCATGTATTTTGCAAATGTAACAATAAGGTAAAAACAGTTCAGCAACAAGACGAAAGGGAAAGTTACATCAGCCACCTGAAAGTTGTCAAAAAATACAGAAAGAGACTAGAAGCAGTCAGAAGCTGCTGTGGCAAATTTTGCATAGTCTATTAGAATATTTCACAAGTGATTGAAACAAAGATGCAATTGATCACTTGCAACTACCTGAGCTCATACATTTTAAA
The DNA here is from genome assembly GCA_013397175.1 of Platysteira castanea. Lineage (NCBI taxonomy): Eukaryota > Metazoa > Chordata > Aves > Passeriformes > Platysteira > Platysteira castanea. Next base: position 1,326,119 of record VYXC01007095.1, on the reverse strand, counting down.
TAGTATCTCAGAAGAGCAGCTCCACAGGATCCAATGAGCAGTCTCCACCCCATGATTTTCACAGAAATCAAAAGGTAACCTCAGGAAAGGATCAAACCTACAAGAAAACTGTGACAGTTCAGTTGTCACATTGACTGAACAAAGAACTATGACCAGTTTTGGAAAGACAAGAGCAGACAAATGGGAAAATTATTTATTATGAACAACTTACGGAATCACAGAAATTTAAAAAAAAAAAAAGAAAAAATTGACTGAAGAGATTGGATCATTTTAAAGAAATATAAAAGTGAATTCAGAGTCTTTGTGAAGGGGAAAGAGATTCAAGAAAAATATAAGTGGTCCAGGAGAATTTACTTTGTCAAGACAACCTGTGGTACAGAATTACAAGTTCACTGGTGAACAAACACCATTCTGGATGCCGCAGCCAAGGCCACAATCAAGGTCCTCCACCAACCACGGAAGTCCCTAAGGCCCACACCACCAGCAGACCTCGCCCAGAGGCACCAAAGCCAACCTCACACCCAAAACGTGCTTGGAATATACTGTATTTCAAGCCCTTAACACAAGTGCTGTAGAAGGTGCTGACAGTATTTCAAGGGGTTATTTTTCCTTATGTTTTCTCCAATCCTAGTTAAATATTTGAGCATTCAGACTGTGAGAACTACACTCCTATGCCAGTAAAGAATTAGCTTTTTTCTCACCTATATTACAAATTACCCAATAAACTCTTCAGCATCAGATTTTTAGGTTTCTTTTCAATAGATATAAAATAGTCTTGTTAGACTGACTGACCATGTCACAACACATGATCCATTACAGCTACAACAGAATTAAAGCTTACTTTTTCCAAGGTATCACACTGCATACTTTTTAAGGACTGTTGACTACTTAATGTTTGTGATTGCACTTTCTTCCCCTGTTCCTCAACAACGTCGCAGCCTACCTAAAATGGTTATAAAGAAAACTTTAAAAAATATTATTAAATTCACAGAACTTATTTTACAGAAAAGATTTCTCTTCGCTCTTGACAGAAATAACTGCTGTCCTACAGAACTTAAAAATTAAACACTTTGACTTTTTACTCACTGGCTTATCTCAGAAACATCTATCTCCCATGTCATCTTCACATGCTATAAAACAGGGATGGGCACCACAGTCAAATGTCTTTTTTGCAATCGGAAAAGCACTTTCAAGAGTTTAAGTTTCTCCTGGTGGAAGCATCCGACCCTCTGCCACAGCAGCTGCTTGTGATAACACAAAGGAACATGAGTCAGGTAACTGACACAGGTAAAGAATGAACATTTTTTCTTAATTGATACAAGTTATGAATTATATAGACTAAAAACAATAATGCATTCTTAACTGGGATGCATTTCCCAATCTGGCTTGCTCAACAGACCCAAAACCCCCAGTATGGCCCAGCTGGGGAACTGAAGAGGCTGCTTACACCTATATACCAACACACAAAAGAAATGAGATGACAAAATTGCAGTTCCAGTTTAGGACGACACTGAAACTTTTACCTACTGCATGTCTCCACCAGCCATCTCGAGAAGGACAATAAACTCTTTACAGGATTTGTGGCGTCACAGCTTATTTGTCATGCAGACATTACAAGAGGAGTCACCCTGTTTCCCTGACAAAGCACCATAAATATATAGAGGTATATTGCTCTGAAAAAGATCTGTATAGCTTCACTGCAGCAACAAGTTCCCAGCATAGCTGCTTTTCCTGGAGCACTGCCATCATATTTTCTTATCAGTAACCGAAGTAACTAACCAGCTAACTCCCAGTGATGGGCTTTGCCTTCTAGATCTGCATAAAGGTCATTTGCAAAGGGAAAAAGGCAGGCTTGACAAATAAATAAATAAAAATAAGCCATTGTGCCACATCCACGGCTTTGTTTCCAAAAGTCTAAGAAGTGCAATGCCAGGCTGAAGCGTCTGACTATTCAGTAAGTACAAGGAGTGGCCGATTCCCTCCCCACAGTGAGATTGTTGACAGCTGTTTTAGAAGAGAAAAAAAAGTGAAGCATGACTAAGCTATTCATAAAAATTGTATTCTATCCAACACCCTAAAAACAAGTTTTGATTTAGAAAAGGTGCAGGGCTTCCTGGACGTGACTGACCAGGTGGTACATGCCAGCCCTGAACCAGGCTCCCAACTGGATTATATCCCCTGTGGCAAACCCCAGGGCAGTAAAGAGGGACTCTATTTACACCAGAGCTATCAGCTGCTTCAGAACGTCACTCATTACCTTTATCTGTCCTACAGGTGATCGATGCAAGCAAGCACATGAGCACTTGGCACCGAGCAGCACCCAGTAATCACAAGGTGCAGGCTGCAAGGTGTTTTCCTCCCCAGCTTTCCACATCCAGCCTCTCATGTGCCTGCAAACAGGAGTTATCCTCCAGCTGGAAACCACGCCAATAACCAACTCCCTTTCCAGGAGACTGGTAAAGCATGAGGCCACAATCACACAGGGAGGGCGTATCGTGCCTTTATGGCCTCCTGGACTATCTAGCCTTTTGCTCAAGTTTTTAACTTCCTAGCAGTGCCTTCCACCAGTAGAGCAAAGCCAAAAACCAAATAGTTCCTCCATACTAATCAGCTGTGTGGTTTAGCTGACTTCAGGCTATTTATTGCCTGTGCGGGGAACCCCTATAGAAATAGCATTTAATAGCACTCAAGTAGATTGCAGAGATAACCAACTACAGTAATAAGCACAAAAGCTTCCAAGCTGCTTCAAGGTCGGTTTTATTGGTGAGCGGATCACCACCAAATACCAGGCAGAGAAAACTGATATGTTGGTGTCCTGGAAACAGTGGAGAAGAAGAAGTAGGTACAGCAGGCACTGCAGCTTCTACTAACGATTTTTTTGTTAAGTAGTTATTTATTAAAACTTATTATTCCAGCAGAAAATTATATGAGAGAATCCCACTGCTTTTGTAACACAGGAGCATGTGAACACCACCAATAGACCTACTAATGTTTTTTTCCTCCAGTATAATTTATTGACTGCTGTTCTTAATTCATGCTTTGGATAGAATAACCAGATTCCTTTAACAGTACTTAATCCTCCTCTTAGCACAGGAGTGTACTCTAGACCAGAACACGGCTTACTCACAAGTATATCCTGCTGAGAGATTAGTGAGTTCTGCATATGCCTGAGTCTCAAAGCTGCGCTACGCAGACTGTGTTTAAAAACATCCATCATCGGATAGTACCTGGCAGAGCTCTGTTCCTACGAGAAGCTTTGAGTTCTTAACTGCGTTTCCCTCCTTTGATGCAGCAAAGCTGTAAATCAGGAACATCGAGCTCCTGCCTTTCTCTCTGGCTGCAGTCCCTGGCTGGACTCTGATACTTCGAACACGTCGTGTCCTCACCTCTCGGGCTATGCTGGCCATCCGTGGCCGCCGGAGCTGGGCAGGAGAGCCAGGCTGGAACACCATCATGCAGCACAGCTCATCCACACTACCTGCGGGGGACTCGTCATTCAGGCTACCTACAAAACCTGTCTGCTTGGCAGAACTCAACACCCGTGCCCTTCTAGCAACAGCCCCAGGCTAGCCCATCTGCCCAGCACTGGGCAAATATGCAAGGACAGACGGGTGACGGAGAGGCTCAACCCATGAACACGGACGACAGGGACGTGCTTGAACTCGTGCCAAGGAAAAATACATGCCCAGATGATCCTCACCTTGCCTAATGCACCCTTACCCTGATACCAGGCTTGCAAACAAAAAAAAAACAAAAAAAAAACCAAACAACAAAACAAAAACCCCGAACAAACCCAATCTGAAGAGTGCGAACAAAACAGTCACCATGTCCCAAAGCACAGCAAATGTCTCTCTAGTACAGACAGCAGCTTCTATCCACAGACAGGGATGGTATGAGGTTAACATCAATCTACTCCCACTCCTAAGGTATCTATGTATAAAACGACACCTCCCCTAACACCACAATAAATGAATCGTTAGTATCTTACCTTCAAGGACCCATGTGGAACTTGGTTCACTCTTACAACTCCACAATAGCTCAGCAAAGGCGTGCAAAACACGAGAAACGCACCCGCCAAGGGACTCAAGAGAGTCACATAAACAGAATTAATGTAGCTGGGCCCTTTAAAAGCGATTAGATTACATTAGCCAAAACTCCCAGCACACAAGACATCCATGGATCTCAGACCAACTGTCTAAACTCAGCTCTGAAGCTACATGCTTTACATATTTCTACTGCATCGCATATCTCCATGAGTACCTAAAGTTTTACGGCTGACGGAGATTACAGAGAGTCACAGTGGCCAACTGTCCTACAGCAGTACAGGATATCTAATCCCTTTATCAAATCCCTATCTGGTCATCCACAGCAGAATTGGTACAACACATTCTTAAAAAACCCCCAACTTTTTATAAATCACTTTTTTTCCCACTTCCAATCTCCAGCTAACATGAAGCCCTGTAAAGGACACTGGAGCAGAACCAATTCCAGAGGTCAGCAAAATCAGACTCTGCAAATCCCAACTCCTCTATATGACTTGCGGGGACAACACAGTCACAGAAGGTGGATCAATAAACCCCAACAGTTTACAGGTTAAGAAAAACTACTCTTTCGCAATCCTCACCCAGAAACTCCTGCATTTGCTTCAGAAGAAGTGTCTGCACTCGAGAAGGAACAAAAATACTTATATTTTCAAGCAACAGAGTGAACGCATGAAACAGGCCCCACGGCAGTGACCCCCTGAGTGACACCGAGGGCCACTGAGACCCAAAGGTGACACACACCAACACCAGGGTGTTGCGGGGGACTCTTGATACGAATCCGCAGTGACTTTCCGTGCAATAAACTGAGATACAAAGTTGTGTCTGCGAGCCTGGCGGGGGGTTCCGACCGGGATACCAGTAATCCCAGCGGGGAGGGAGGCTGGGGGCCAGGCGGATGCGTGTCCCCGGCACACCCCCGGGCACACCGGGGCTCGTCCCCGCGCGTCCCCCCGGCAGCGGGGCCGCCACCCCCGCCCGGCTGCGTGGGGACCGCGCCCGGCCCCGGCCCGCAGACAATAGCGGCGGGGAGCAGCCGCGCGAGAAAACACTCCAAATAAATGAAAAACTACCAACAGCCGTAAAATGAAAAGGAATAAAGCCACGCGGAGGACAGGGGCCGCCCGGAGCGGCTCCACGCGAAGTTGCGCGGAGAAAATCCCCCCGATGAGGAGGAGGAAGAGCGGGGGAAGCGTGCGAGGGCACGGGAAGGGGAGGGGGGCTCCCGCACACCCCCGTCCCCGGGGAGCGCCCACCCCTCCGCCCCCGCCGGCGGCCTNATGCGCCGCCCCGGCGGGGCCGCCCCGGGCCGGGCAGTGCGGGGCCGAGCGGCACCGACGGCTCTGGCTGGGGCTGCGCTCCGCCCGGCCTGCCCTGCGCCGTGAGCAGCGCTGGGGAGAGCCCCGCTCCCCGCCCTGGGGGCTTCTCCCTCGCCTGTGCCCCTTCCCGGCTGCTCGGCTGCCGGGGGAGAGGCGTGTGTGTAACATGGTGGTGCGGGTGTGAAAGCGCGCAGGCAGCTCCTTAGGCTGCGGGTTTGTTTTTATCGGAGGGGGATCTGGGGGTTGCTTCACGCCTGGAAGAGTTCAAGGCCAGGCTGGATGGGCGTTTGAACGACCTGCTCTAGTGGGAGGTGTCCCTGCCCATGGCAGGGGTGTTGGAACTGGATGATGCTTAAGGTCCCTTCCAGCCCAAACTATTCTAGGATTCTAGGATCCTGCTTTCCCACGTGCTGAGCTCTGGCTGTAGGGCCTGTGTCAGTTGTCGGAGTTCTGGCATCCCCACTTCCAGCAGTTAAAGCCTCTCCTAGTGCCCATAGCACAAGCTGTCCAGCTGTGAATGGGATCTGCTGCACATCTGTACCTGTCACAAACCTAGCAGCTCCACCTGAATCCCACCAACCCAGCCCGTGGCCTCGTCCTGCTCCTCACCCTCTTTCCTGGTTCTCCCATGGCTGTGTGCGGTGTGTAGGTTTGATGGAGGAACATCTCCTGTACCGTTCCCACGCCTTGGCCCGGAAAAACAGTGGAAACGGCAACCCACCATTAGCAAATGAGCTCATGTGGTCTGTGGTCCGTGTGTGGCTGGGCTGGAGGAGGCCCTGCAGAATGAAGATGCCTGATCTCTTGTGGTGGTGACTTGCCTTCAGTTACCGTTTTTGTTGGAAGCTCTTTGGGAATGCGTACATGTGGTGGCCCAACATTTCCACTTGGCTTCTACTGCACTCGTGCGTATCCCGTGAGCCCTGGTAGTGGCTGGATGATCATGTGCACAAAAGCAGTATCAGCGCTGAGCTTAACGTGTCACTTCATGAGAACCACCCCAAAAATACCTGACAATTCTTTCCAGAGACCTTGCTGCTGATCAGAGCACTGGGAGAAAGCTGCAGGTAATTCCCATACATCATGTTCTCTCTAAGTAGAAGAGAAAAAACAACACTGTGTACAGTGCAGGAGATTATCTGCTGAAAATCCTGCATGTGAACTTGGCATTGGCTTCCAAAATATGCACCATTAATTCAGTTGAAAGCAACCGAAACAATAAAAATGGTTTCAATGCTTGTGCATTTTGGTCATTTTGGAGACTGGAATGTACCAGCATTGTACACCTGTTACAATCAGATATAAAGCAGTAGTTTTTTCTTGTATGGCTCCAATAAAATAAGGCACATGAGAGCAGGGACCCTGGAAAAACAGTTTGCTCTGCCTTCCTTCCATCTGTACGAGAAGGGCTTATGAGGCACATCGCTTGGAAGTTCTCAGATCCAAGGAGAGGGGCCAGACACCGCGATGGCTCAGCAAAGAGCACCATCTAGTGAAAGGCCACGTCTTGACGAAACTGTCCCCTACATTGCACCAACCAAACAATGACTGACGCAGCCCAGCCCAGCCTACCTCATCGCATTTGAAGCAATCGTGAGCAAGGTAGCGTGGTAACAAATAACACCTGCCTGAAATTCTCCGTAACAAGAACACCGAGGTCTTTAGCTCTACCCTCTTGGTTGTCCAGCAATGGCATTTTCTTTGCTTATCAGCTCCATCTTGGCAAATCAATCTCTGTCTTCTGCTGCCTCGGCTGGAGCTGACACAGCCCTGGTCTTGCTGTGCTTGCCCCCATGCTGTAGGTGACCCCTACAGTGGGGGTCAGAAGTCCCAAAAGGGAGCTCTCTGAGTCTGTACCAGCTGTGTGTACATGCCCATGCACATGGGCTCATACGTGCTGCTCTTGCAGAGTTTGGAAATGCTTTTGGGGTGTTTTTTGCGCAGAAGAGTGTGAAGGTCATCTGCCATCAGGGCTGCTCAGGGCCATTTCCCATAGTCATAATATTCCAAACTGGAGGGCAAGGAAATTAGCGTGGAAAATATTGAGAAAAGACAGCGCAGCAGCTTAGCACCAAAGCAGGAGGATCAGCTGGTTGGCTCCATTCATGAAAGGTATTGGTCCATGCAGTCATGGAAGGTGAATCAAAACACGGGCAGAGATAGTGTAATTTTCCCTAAGAGAAGTATTCCCTGCCAAAGTGGGCTTCTCTGGCCACCCACATACCCCTGGAGTGCCAGGCAGTGGTGGTAGCTCAGGAAGGGAATTAGCAAAGGTAGACAGCACTGTGGGGTGGGTAGGCAGCTCCCCAAACTGCCAAGGGCTTGGACAGGGTCTCAGTTTAGATTTGATCCCAGGATCCTTTGGCTTATGGGAGGGCTCCTGATGTCCCAGGACCAGAGACCACCAAGCATCTGCCACAAAAAGGCTGTATTGGCCACTTCAGATGCTCAGCCCCTGCTCTCAGCAGCTCTTAACACATCTTTTTACCTTGCATTTCCCCAAGATTAGTCTGCACTCTACTTTAGTCTTTAAATTATCCACCCCCAAATTCTTTATATCAAAATATCCTGTCTGCACCCACATATCACCACAAACCAAAACAGGGAGGCAGTAGATTAAGGGAAATTTGTGCAGCACTCTGTGGATGCCAACCTCCTGACAAATCATTTGCTTTCAAATCGTCTCTGACACTAGTTCCCCTGGGTTCCACCCGCTGCTATATGTCCAGGTCTGCTTTTCAAACCCTGTAAAAAAATAAAATATATCAGATGTTCTTTCATTGCCTCTTTCAGGTTTTAATTTGTCACAAGCTTTGCTGCAGGGCTCCCTGCTTCTTGCTAGGGAACTGGATTGAAGTGCGAGTTGCACTCGTGAATGCGACTGGAATTTGGTTCTGCACAACATAATCTGAACATTTGTGTGTAGTGGCATGAATTAGCAATATGAGCGCATTGTTCCCGTTTGCTGGAAATGAGCTGTCCTTGCAACTGAATAGAAAACAGAGTGCAGTGCAATGATGGAAGCAGCAACTATTAAAGATTTGTTTTCACCATGTCCAAGCAGCTACAAAACTGAGACACTGAACATTAGTGTGGCTGACAACAGTGTGTGGTGTTTTCTTTGCGTCCCTGCTTGTTTGAAGCCAGTGCCTGGTAGTTGAGAATAACAGCATCTACACCTGAAGAGATTTTAATATCATTTTCCTTCTTCAAACTCTACCATTGTCATCTCTAAATTCCTGTAAGAGGTACAATCTTTGCTGCAAAATTATGGACTGTGGCTGAAGGCAAAGCTAACCCGTTCCTGTGTACTATATATATCACAGTTAAAATGTAAAAATTCTTAGTGTGTCACAATCATCAGACATTGGAGTTCGCCCTTGGGACAGGAGATGGTGTGGAATGGGTGAACTGCACTAAAACTCACCCAAAACACAAACACTTAATGACCTGCAAAATTAAATTATTGAATTCAAAGCAAGTTTCCTGGGTTCTTCTGCCCCTCTGTGGAAAGTTTCTGGGGCTCTGGTGGGAGAAGGGGTGCAGGCTTGCATGTAGGTGTCACCCACTGTGTACCCCAGCTGCTCCTCGTGGCTCTTTGTGATGATTTCTCAATTCTGGGAGGCAATGCTTATCAGTTGCTAATGCAGATGTCATTTCAGTTGCTCAATTGTTAGGGCACATCTAGCAGGTCCACCTCTTCAGCTCACAGGGCCCCTCCATGTGCTGATAAGCTGTGCTAACACCAAACTCTCAAAACTTCCCCTTACTTATATCACTCTAAGCCCTGATATAAATACTGTTTTTTCTTCTGGTCAAAACTTTCCAGTTACTATTGTTTAAAGGACATGAAAACAGGTAAGGGAACATCTCTGCTGACAGCCCCAGCAGAACGACACCCCCATGAATTTATGACAGGTACAAATCATCTTATTTCACAGCACACTTTAAATATCCACCAGACCAAAGAAATCTTCTGGCAAAGCCCATGTGGTACCTGCACCTGCTGCCTTGCTACATCCGTACCCGTAACTTCACTGAATCATAGAATATGCTGAGTCGGAATCACTGAGTCCAACTCCTGGCCCTGTGCAGGACACCCCAAGAATCCCACCATGGGCCTGAGAATGTTGTCCAAACACTCTTTGAACTCTGGCAGGCTTGGGACCATAACACAGAAACAAGAAATAAAAACAAGCAAAGAACGAGAAAAGCTCCACAATCACCTTCACCATCCCACAGGGATAAGGTCTGTGCAGGTGTGTTGCAAAAAGGCTGACATTTCATCCCCTCCTGCCTGGGCTAGGAAATAATACCCAGATTGGATGTGGCCTTTGAGCAACCTGGTCTAGTTGCTCAGGAACATGTCCCTGCCCATAGCACAGGAGTTGCAGCTACATGATCTTTAATGTCCCTTCCAACCCAAACCGTTCTGTGATTCTGTGCTAATAGCAGCCACAGAAGTAATTCACACAGCCTCCTACTGCCTGTGCCAGACTTTTGAAGATCAAACAGTGTTTCCTTGTCCCAGAAGAGGCTCACGATATAACTGCAGGCTTGCCCTCTCTTCAGCCCTGTGGGATAGATGGTAGATAGAGCAGAAAGAGGGATGAAAGGGGACTTGCAGGCTGCAAAAACTGTCTTTAATCCTCCTGGGACAGTTTTCTCTTTCACTTGGGCTTTATACTTCATGCTTTGTCAAAGGACACTGTTTACAATCATCTGCTCTGGCCATCCTGTTCTTTTCAATACACTTTTTAATTTAATGCAATTCTATTTCTGTCTTCAGCAAGGGTTGTCCAGGTACGTGCAAAGCAAGGGATAGGCAAATCTATGCCAAAAGGCTTTATTGAAGTATCAGAAAACATCCATCAAATCCGTTTATGAAACTGAATTATGTGGAACCCCAGGAGTAAAAAATTACAAACACAGAGAGTTAATTGATAGCAGACTAGGATAAAAGCTTTTATCAACATAGGCTATAAAATTAATCAAATGCAATATACTCCAAAAAAATTACAGCAGTTTCCTCATCCCCTGCATTCTACTAAATTTCAGATCTAAATAACATACAAAGTAGATTAAAATTAATCAGTACAGCAGATCCCACAGTAAAGCAACTAATCAAGAAAGTAACACGTGCATTTGCAACCAATTATTTGTTGCCATCACCACGTGTGGCCAGGATGTGAACGCATATGGCACCCCTCTCTTGAATCCATGCCAGAGCTGATGGGTGTATTTGCTTTTTGTGTGAGGCAGTAAGAGAAACTGTCAACATCTAGGTCACTTGACAATATTTGCTTGAGTCTTGCAAATATTATGAAGGGTGAAACAGGCTGAAACTGTATGTACAGTGGTGGATGTGCAGCGGTATCTTTTTCTCTGTCTGGGACTTGAGTGCTCCATCCTTGACTATTCACATTTTCTCTGTAGGTGTATATGGACTGGATGAGACCTCCCAAACTACTGAATGCGAGAGAGTCCTCCAGGTGCTGGGAACCATAGGTGATGGCAAATACATCCAGCTTATCCAAACACGTAAGCACTTTCTCCCATTCATATCCTTTCACAAAATATCTGCCCAAACTTTTCCAACAGATCTTCACAAACCTGCCAGATGAAAAATAAGTACCAAAAGAGATGCTTTCCTCAGGAAGGTAAAGAGGGATTGTGTGTGTTTCACAGAGATCCAAGTGCAGGGTACAAACTCCCATCGTGGACTGTCCGCTTCAGGCACGTGAACGAAGCCTATGGGTTGAACATGAACTGCTTTAAAAACTGCTCTGAATTTCCATCATCAGCCACCCACCATCTGTTTTGCCAACACCTGTGTGTTACAACATGTACCTGTAGCAGACTGTTGTAGTTGGCTTCATATCTTGAGAACAAAACAGACTCCTTTTATAGAGATTTCCAGTGCTAGAAAGCCAGAAAGTTCCTCAGCTCGTCCCATGAAGCCCCATTTTCTCACGCACAAGTTCTGTACCCATTGCCAGTCAGCCCAGCTCTGCAAGCTGACATACACCCACCAGATGGTCCTCGTACTTCTGCACCAGAACTGCTGATGTGCGCAAGGGTCAGCAAAAATGCACCGTGGTTTTCCTCAGCTTAACACACTTCCAAGTCGCAGAAAAGCACAAAAGGCCATTGAGCATCCCTGTTCAGCAGCACGAACAGTTGGCCTGTTAACAAGTGCAGATCTCTTGTGGCAGTAGGTTTAAACAACCTCAGTTCTCAAGAGGGGAAAAGGAAGCTGCTTTACCATGTGCTGTAAACAAATGCTGTGTGGGTCCTAGGAAGTAGAAAGTATGCTGACACAAATCCTAATGGCAGGAAGGACAACAGAGACTTGGACATTCACTGGAGGCTGTGCATGCTTGTGGTGGTGGAATATGGTTCAGCATGGCAAGCTCTGAGGAGTTAATTCTGAACATGCACATGGCTTTGGTGGGGTGGTTGTCCTTAGTGCCAAAGGGAGAAACCAGGCTCACAGACGCTCGTCTCTCCACATTCCCCAGACCAGGAGAGCCACCATAAACGCATCATTTCTCCATTCCCCTCTCTGCCTGCAGTTGCAATGGCTCTGGCTGCTGGGACAGCATGGGCTTGGCTGGCTATTTGCAGCAGCAGGCGTGTGGGACATGCTGTGAGGTGGACACATTGCAGGGTTGGCATCCTGGCCTGTCAGGATCTCCCCTCACTCTGTAATGCTAGACTCCCTCTCAATTATTTCTTAGCAGCTTGGGCTAAGAAGCCCATGTCAAGAATGGGGTACGGCATCTCTGGCATCCCCGGCTGAGCAAGTTGTGTTTTGCAACACTGACGCGCTTTTGTGTGGAAGGGATCTCTTTCACACTAAGCAGCCGTCATACGGTATTTTTGATCACCACCTGTAAGCAAATCCAAGCAAAGCTCATTCCAGGGTCAGCTGGGTATTTCTGCAGACTTATCTCCAGGCTTGCAGGCTGCAGAACAGGCCACTGCACTGGTCATTTAAACCTCTGCAAGATCAAACAGAGACAGAACTGATCCAGACTGGCAAGAAAGAGATTAGGATCAAACGGCCTCCTCCGTCCCTGCAGCTCTTCATTGACAGGTGTCCAGGATGTCATTACCCTCGGCAGACAACTTCAGCTAAGCAGGTCTTTGTCTTCACAAAAAATTATTTTATAATTTTCTTGTCAACACAGAGTAGTTAACCAATCCTTAGACATATCTGAGTTTGCTTTCAGGGAAGGTGATGCAGTGTATTATGGCATACCTGCCCTGGGTGGCAAGGTGGGCAGGGGCTGTGGCTGTCTTGGGTAACCTGCCAGCCTGGAGAATTCATTTGTGACTGATCAAATGGCCGTGACATCTGAGAACTTCAGCAAAATCTGTGTTTCCCTTTTTATTAGCTTCTCCCTCCTCCCACTGCCTGCCTGGGTTAGCAGAAAGTCACTTGTGTGCTTACAGTAACAGATCGGAAAGTTGAGAGGCACCTCATCAAGCACGATCGCTTAACAAAACAGGAGATTAAATGCCTCACATAATTAAGGTCTCAAATATAAAAAAAAATCCCTTTGACGCTACACAGAGAGACATAAGATTTGGTTCTCTTCCCTAACTATGTCCTTCAAAATCCTTTGCTTTGATTTTGACTCTCTCTTTTGCACTAAGTTTCCAAATGTTGGCATCCATTTTCTCATGTTTGTCACAAGCCAAGAGCATTGGTGCATGTATATATTCAACTCCAAACCACATCTGAGGGATTAGTGTTACATGGGCAGAGAATCAAGTTAACGTCCCTGAAAATAGCCCCTATTTATTGCACCAAGTTGGGAATAAATGTGCCCATGGCAAACTTTATCCTGTAAAGCATTAATTGTCTCGGAATGGTGTTAATATAACTGTTTCTGACTGAAGATAGTGAAATTACACTTTTTAAAAATTGGGAAGAGTTTATTTGATAGGCTCATGAAGAACTGTTGAAAGTCTACATGAATGTAAACAAACAGGTCTCTCCCTCTATCATTAGTCTGATTTACTCACTAATCCAAATATCAATAAAACTATTTGCAATTCCTTTACAACTGTGTAATTATTAAAACCAGACACTCTTGCCACACGAAGTGTCTCATTCTGAAAATGAAACAGGAGGCTCATCCCTCTGTGTCAATGGCCCCATCAGGTTACTCCTGTAATCACATTCGGTTCCTTTTCCGAGCATCTCTAAAATAAAAAAAAGGAACTGACTTACTCTTTCAGCTGTTGTAGTGGGCAGAAGAATAAAGCAAATATTGCAGCTTATGCTGAAATCACTGCACAAAGAAAATAGCCTGGGGTCAGAAGTTTACAGCTGTGCATGAAGACATCTTGCTGCGCATATATGAGGCTACTTGGAAAAAATACGTACTTTTAAAGCAGTTTTAAAGCTAAGAATTCATGGACAGAATTTGCCTGCTCATTTACTGTGACTGTATACGCCATCTGATAATTACTTCTGCAAATGTTTGTTTAAATATGTTTATTCTCACACACAATTTAATTGTGCAAGATGTGACAGCTAATGATGGAAGAGCAATCACTTCCAAATATCAGGGCCTTTACTGGTATCTACATCTCTGCAGGGTGCCAATTTTTCCCATCTCTCCTTGGCTTTCAAATGAATCGAGGTAATCCCCTCTTCTCAGCTGTGGCTATTGCACCCTCTCAGCTATTGCCATCAGCCAGCACCAGTCTGGAGAATAACCCGTGGTGTTCCCTGCTCCTCAGACCTGAGCATGCAGCTTTCAACACCCATCTCTTCTAGCACAGGCAGCAAGAACCTGGAAACTCAATGCCCTGCAGACCCTTGAGGGGTTTTCCCACCAGCAGCAAACATCTAACTACTCACCCTGATATAGTTTCTCAGGAGTCTAGAAGAGAGAACAAGAGGCAGAAACTTAATGGACTGTGAATGGTTTAGTACTTTGTGCATAATGCTTTGCTGCTCTTTGGAACAAAGCACTGGGATGTTATTATAAAAGTGAAAATAAAGATGTAGACAATCACCTTCCCTTATCTATAAAGGGTGTTGGTTGTTTTCAGTGGTTTATTGTGTGTATGGCTTGTGCAATATTGCAGATGGAGCGTGTGCTGAAAGGCTGAGTGAGGAAGGGAGCTGGTTGTGTTTGGCAGGGAGAGGCAGAGTTATCTCTTTACTATGGCTTTGTAGGATCACAGAAGTTAACTTCCATTAGATCACGTATCAGGCTTCCCCACACCCTCACACTACTTCTGCTACTTCAGTTAGTTCCCCAGAGTCCACTTCTAGTGTTTTATCAGTTGAACTTGAAGTATCTCAAGCAATGAACTATCCATCCTCTTTTCCCCTTAGAGATTTCTGCCGTCTAACACCTTGCAGAGCTGTGTCTGACTCTCCTGCCTGAAACCCTTTTCTTTGACAGCCATTTGTGTGTGACCCGTACTCACTAGATGGAGAGCAGCATTTATTTTCATTGCAGCCATTACTGGGCTCTTGTTTGGCTTTCAGCCCCTCAGGGCCAGTCACGATAAAGCCATTACCTCCACACACGTGCAAAGCACATGCCTTCCCTGGGCAATTTCCACTCTAACTCGGCATCAGCTGCTTAACTCAATGGTTGAAACAAGTACAAGGAATTAAAAAATAGGGTATCATGAAGTGCTATTAGTCCCCAGGGGATTTTCTGCCTCCTGAAGCACTAATTCCTAAAGCTTTTAGAGCACATCTTGCTGCTGTTGCTTTTTTCTTCTCCCGTTGTCATAAGGATCCCAATATCTTCTGCACTTTTCCCACCAATTACTTCTCGACCCCTGGACTCCTGGTCCAACCAGCCATTGTCTCTCCTTGCCACTTGCTCTGGAAGATTCTCTAACCCAAGCTTACACCCCACATTGGTGCTATGCTTTTAGCAGTGCAGGTCAGGGATATCCTCACAATAAACAACTGGGCCTACTCGGGTTGAGTCTGCAGAGGCAGAAGGATTGTCACCTCTGGTGCTTTGATGCAACAGAAGGAACAGCCAGACTCAGTTCAGTTTTATGGGTTAGAAGTAGCATTTTAAAATTGTCTGAGTGGTTCAGGCACAGCACTGATGATGTAGCATCAGTGACTAACGTTAATTCTTCACCCAATACACCCACAGCACTCCTTGATTCAAACTGGAAAAGCAGTGACTGCAAATGTACAAATATTCTCAAGGAGAAAAGTGTTGATAGTTCCCTCTGGACTTAATTTTCTGTGGCAGGGGACTGAAAGTTTGGACTTATTTGCAACACAGCGTGCTGGGGATAAGCGAGCTGGAGATCTCTTCCAGAAATGAGCTGCTTACACAAACCAGTTGAGCAGATAATGCTTGTGCTGCTGCACATGTCCTTTCTATTTAGGGATGGAAGGGACAGTGATAACTGAGGATGGTTGGCTTGTGTGCTTGGCACCACCTTGGCAGCAGGTTGTGAAGTCACTTTCAGTTGTCAAACTGGGAACGAGACCATGCAGAGTCATAGATGGGAAATGAACTGTGACCCATCTATATTAATAGCAGTTAACTAATACTTGCATTCAGGAATGTTGGAATATCTAATCAAAGAAGCCAGAATTACTGAACATATTGGTAAACTGACAGAAAGTAGTAAACCTTATCCACATTTAGGTTCTGGCTCTATGTGTCCTCTAAGTTTGGTCACAAAACTGAGAGTACTCCAGGCTGGGCTAAATCTACACCCACATCTAACAGCTCCTTAGGCAACACTGCTAATTCTGTGTCCCGATCCCAAAGGACCCATTGGGAAGGCATCTCCCCCACACATACACACCCTGTGATGACTATATTTCCACTTGGAGAGCAAAAAGAGGTGTAACATCAGCTGGAACAAGCTGGATGTGCTCAGCCACATTTCATTATGACCAAGACAGACCGGGCCACAACATTTCCACCCAAGTACACTATGAGAGAGCACACTGTTCCCCTTGGTGCTGGGAGTAACAAGATGATAAAACACAGGCACAAGGAGCAGGTTTGTCTTCATAAATCTGAAAGGCACACATTGAAAAAATGCCAGATTTCTGAAAAATTAACACCCTCTTTCATCCTCTAGTGAAAAAGGCCCTCTGTCTCATAAAAAACCCCCAACTTTTAAAACTAATCTAAAATTTATTGAAAGCTATTTAAAGAAATTAAGCTATTTTAGAAAGAACTGTTGACTTTACTGATGGTGCCCTACTTATTTTTCCACATTGCTGCCTTTTTGAAGAGTAGTAATTGGCATTTATAGTCACCTCTCTGTTCACTTCACTAAAGTAAAGGCACGGCTCAGCTTTCTTTTCACAGATCCAATCCATTTCAAGCATCAAAGGCACCTCACATGTTGCTCCATCATCGCTGGGTATGTACAAACAGACCTGAGCTGTAGAACTGCAGCAAGGCAGCGATACTTCTATGGATTTCATTGTTCAGCTCAATTTGTATCATTTTTATATCATCTTAGTAAAAACACGGAAGGTTAAAAGCTTTGACAAAGGTCAGCCCAAAGCAACATCAGCCCAAAGCTGGTAGGGCAGGTGCCAGGCACTGCAGATGGCACAGGCAGAGCACTCAGGCAGGAGAGCAGACCACGCCCTGGTGAAAGGTGGCCACGTTCTTGAGGTTACCATGTCTGAGAGGCTCCAGATTTCATCTGCGTTCTTTCTCATTAAAAAAAGTCTTTGTATCTCACTGCCTTAAAGATATCTGGTTTGGAGTGCAGCAGCCCCTTGGGGACCTGCATTTCCTAGCAGTGGTTTCTGACGGTTCGTCTGGTGATGATGGTGAGTTTGGGGGCGAGGAAGGGAGGGACGCAGACACTGACATCACCCCTTTGCAGAGAGCAGAAAGCGTGGCTCTGACCCAGAGCTTTGCAACATGCCTGGGGATCCTGCAGCCAAGACATGACACCACAGAGAAGAGAGAAAAACACACTCTGGAGTGAGGAGCATGCCTGGGAGTGAAGCCCACATCAGAGACCTCAGCCTGGAGTTATTTTTAAGCATACAGCAGTGGCCTCTGCCGGCTCTGGTCAGGACATCAGCTGTGCTTCCTTTTCCTGCTTCTCTCCCTGCTCTGATAGGGATGCCTCAGCACTGACCAGGCTTTGCAGGGCACAGATCCCCATTTCCCAAGGGAAAAGCAAGATCCTGAGAAGAGTGAGTTTGCAGGATGCACAGTAGCACTCATTGGGATCCCCAGATGGGACTGAGAAGGGGTTTTGTGAAGCTTGGTCCAAGTTCCTGAGTAGAACCTGCAATGTGCTGCCTTTTGGGGCTGCACAGCCAGGGCTGTGGCTATACACTTTTCCTGCCCAGCCTGAGCTCTCCCCTGAGCCTTGTCAGTCAGCCCAGCACCAGCACTGTGCCACAAGGTAGGATTAGAGTGCCAGTCACACTTTTTCCTTAATGATCCCCTGCCCATCCTTGGTAGGAGAGAGGCTCAAGTGAAGCAGAGTGCAAGAGCTGTCCTCCTTCCACCACTGATGGATGGGGCTTTCAGGAGCTGCCTTCTCTGATGCACCTGGCTGGTGTGCCAGAGCTGCCTCTGGGCAGGAGTGACAGGCCTGCCTGCTTTCACAGGGCAGTGGGATGCACAGGCAGCTGCTTTCACATGCACATTTTCAATTTCAAGATCCATTTGTACCCAGAATTAGTACTCTGATTCACAGGTCCTTTGGCTACTGAATTTCAGATGGCTTTAAAAGCTGCTGTCACTGACCTTCCTGGCCTCTTTCTGTGGTCCTCACGGGGAGCACCCCACACTGTGCTGTGTTTGAAGGACCGGTACAGGCAGGCAAATGCCAGCTGCATCACCCAGGTTGGGTGGGGACAGCACCCAGAGCTCCCAGATCCCCTTTAGTGCCTTGGCTGCTCCTGCCGCTACCCACCGTCACTGCTGTCACCCTCTCAGAAGCACAGACCAGGCACCTTCAGACAGCAGCTACTCTTTTAAGACCAGGTTTCTGCTGCATTTATAGATTTATGATCAACAGCCCAGAGCTGATGAGAAACTCCAAATGCAAGGGCTGTGGCAGACAGGCCATCACGTGTGGAAAGCTGCCTGCATCTGCTCCCCAGCTGCTCGCTCCCGCAGGCCAGCCGGGAGGATATTGGGTAACGTGGCTAAAGGCTTGTTGGAGAGCTGCAGCCAAGCTTCCCCCTGTATTAAGCAGCCTTTAATTTGGCCCTGGCTGGGAGGAAGTGACAAGGACAATGCAGAGATCAGACACTCAAAATTTTTGCGCTCAGTGTGAATATTTTACATGCTTGTCAAGCTGTGCAGTAAATGATGAAGGGCTGTACTCAGCTGTAATTTAACACAGTGGGATCAATCCAATATGAAGAGCAACAGACTGTATCTTTTCTCCATATGGACATCTAAACAAACGTTTTATTGATTTAAACATTTCTCATCATTTACGGGAACAATTTTCACCATGGTCTATTAAAGCATCCCGTTTTGTACTTTAAAGCTATAGATGTGTTCAAGGATCATACAAGCTTTTTCAACTTAAAATTATTAAAAATTGCAGCAAAACAGAGGATGGCCCTGTTCTAATGGCATCTGCATAATTATTGTTCTTAATTACTTTCTTGACACTGAAGATGCTTTTGGCATTTGATAGGACAAATATATTGAAGCAGCTCCAGATCCAAATAAGTTGCAATAGGAGCAGGAGAGCCAGAGCAGATCACCCATGAGGGTCTGGGGGCTGCAAGCACTGGTGACATCTGTCCAGGCCTCTGACTGTTTTGTAGGACTCCAACACATGGAGCAAGTGCTGCAAAATGGAAGATGCTGATCCCTCCCCTTCTTCTTCTAGAGCACTGATCTATCAATACCATCCGCCAGTCCCACCTTGGGACAAGGACAGGTTTATCTACCGAGCTTAATTCCCTTTCTAGGGAGTCTTAGTCTTCACATTTTGAAATTTAATGTTGGCTTCTTGGCATAAAATGTGCTTTGCCTTAGCTAGTGAACCCACATGTTCTCCCTTTGCTGATCTTTCTAACAGGATAAAGAAATGAAAACCCAAGTCCACTTTTCCCCTGCAGTATCTTCTCAGCTGAGACTAATTTGTTTAGCTCTTTAAGGGACTCCTTTAGGTGCTGACAAGTTCTGCTCTCCAAAATGTTCAAACCTCTTTCTCCAAATAAAATTGGCTTTAAAAATACCAGATTTTAAGTAGATACTCTTATTTATTTCCTCTGTAGATTTGAACCTGTTCCACTCAAAAGCTTTTCTTCTTAACAGTGAGGGATAAAAACTCCTATTAAAATCAAAAGCTGAGTTGCCTGCTTAATCCCATGACTCCAGGAGTTGGGGCTTTCAGAAAGGAAAGCAATCGCCGTGGTGCTTGTGATAAGATTGCAGGAGTTGGCAACAGCACTGGTGCTTAACCGTGGGTGTTGCTGGGAATACTGGCTGCCATTCGGCTTTGTGTCTCGGCAGGGGATGGAAAATCCAGCAAAGCTCCTTTTTAAAAAAAAATTTTATGCCTCTGTCTGTTGTTGCAGAAACAAAAGCGTAAATCACAAGTCCTTGGCACCAAGGGGGATTTTGTGCTGCACTGGGTCCTGGTGCTAAGTTACATTCCCTCAGATCATTTGGTCCCTTGTTCATCAGCCAGCAAGAAACATGAGGCTGTGAAGGGTGTCTACACGTAGGAGTGTGTGTCTGCGTGTGACTGTGTTTGTCTTTGGTCCCACACCCAGCACGGTCAGGTCCACAACATGCCAGAGAAGTGTTTAAAAATGGTATTGTAGTTCAGATCACTCTACCTCCTTTACAATAACACCAGTGTGAGGGAATGACAGCCTGCTGGTCCAACCAAGAGTTAAAACATGATGCTGTGTTGTGCTGAAAATAGAGGATAGGCAGGTGTGACCAGAGCTGGGACCCTCGGTGCTTTGTAGCTGTGCTGAACTACACCCAGACTCAACACACATCACAGAATGAGAGAATGGCTTGGGTTGGAAGGGACCCCAAAGAGCATCTTATTCCCATGGGCAGGGACATCTTTCACTAGATCAGGCTGCTCAAAGCTCCATCCAGCCTGGCCTTGAACACTCTCAGGGATGTCCAAAGAGTGTCTGTGGTGTCTAACCGGTCTCTGTGCCAATCTTAAAAAATTACATGATCTTAAAAAAATCACACTTCATGTTTCTCCTACTACAGCCTGCTTCCCCCAGGCAGGTTGAGGTCCCCTTGCCCATCCCTGGGAGCATCCATGTGACATTTCTGTGGGCAAGCATCCCCCCTGCCAGGGACAGGCAGCCCCACACCTGCAGCTAAGCCCAGTCTGGGTGCTGACCAAGCTACTGCTCTGACCCAGCCCCACTTTAACCCTGTTACTCACTGTGCCCTTTTTGCCACTATTGTGTTTGAGCTGTGCTTTGGTCCCTTTTAACATCTGACCACCAGCCAGAGAAGATGAAGTCTAAAAAGACTCTGCAAGAACCAGCCCCAAACTGGAAGTCACAGGGGTGCCTGTGCTTGGACCAGCTCTGTGCAAGGTTTTGAAATAGCCACATTTCTCAGTGAAATGCTGCTGAAGACCTGAAAGCTGAGGAAGGAGCTGAGTGCAATTTCCACCGTGCGTTACCTGTGTTCCCCTCTCAGTGCCAGCCCCAGGAGAGCAGCAGAGGCAGGGGGAGGGGTGTGCAGCAGCAGTGGCCTGGAGAGAGCACCCCGAAGTCAGTGCTGGCTGGGATGAGCCAGATAATGCTGACTTTGGTTGTCATTTTACTGTTCCTTCAGCTCAGAGCCCAGCAGTGCCAGGTGTGTACTGTGGAGGAGAAGAGGCATTGCGGGTGTAGGAGCACACCCAGCCACAGCAGGGAGCAGAACAGGAGCATTCCCACGGCCAGGAGAAGGGGAGGCTCAGGGATACCCAGGTGAGCAGAGAGCAGATCCCTGCACCCGCATTCCCACTCCCCCAGGAGGAGGCAATTTTCAAACAAGAAAGGCTTGCCTGGTGCCATCTGAGCAAAGTGAGGGATGAATCCCATGTGTTTGACATCTCTGACTGTCCCTGTGCCCTTTGGCCACCAGCAGTAGCAAAGCTTCAGCAGTTTTGGAGTTCAGGTAGCACAGACACGGCTTGTTGGGAGCTCATTCCAAAGTGACATCATTTAGCAACAATTCATAAGAAATAGGTCCCAACTAGCAGCGAGAAGTTGTGCCTGCAGGCAAACAGATGCTGGTTCAAGGCTGTTATCAGGTAGAATGAGTGGGTGAAAAACCTTCTCTGAAGCTTGTCTGTTGCCGTGAGAAGAAGCAAACAAAGCAGGGACAAGGCTGGACTCCAGACAAATGAAGCTGCTGACTGGCTGGTGCCTCATCCCTGCTGGAGACACGGATGAGATGCTTCCTTCTGGTGAGAGTTGGGGCTCTGTGGCATTGAAGAGTCTCAGCTCTTGGCAGGCACCTGCCTGCCAAGCAAGAGGAGCAGATCGAGGGACCCATCAGTCCCAGGAAGTAAACTGGTGCTTAAATGCTTGCAGAGGGAGAGAAAAGTGAAAAGAAGTTGAGTTTACATTTGCTTCACTTCTATCTCCTCCCACTCTGTACACATGGAGCAGCAACAGGAACATTTTCCACTGCCCGTGGTGGACAATGCCAGCCATCTCTTCTGTGTCCCCTGTTCCACTCTGCACTCTGCAGCACCATTTCCACCTCTCTGATCATTCATGCACTGAACTGCTTGAAGCTACAAGCAAGTGCTCAAAAGAAGGCCAGGAATTGAATCTGCAGTGCCCTGGCAATTCCACCACACTCAAGTGGCACACAGGCACCTCTTAGATACTCTCTTTAGGTTTCTGCGTGTTGCTTAACAATTCCAGCTCTGTGTTTTCCCCTGAACACAAACACTTGTCTGTTGTTCTACAGTGGTGCTGCACAGCTGTGTTTAGAGAAGCCCTCAATGTGAGCTTGCGCCAGGAGCAGTGAGCCAATGGATGCCCCAGAAGCTCAGAGCAGGACTGGGCCCTGTCTCTAATGTGATTTCAGATTACGAGATATGAAAAACATGACCTGGAAATCACATGAGAGCCAGCATTCTCATGGGGTATCCAGTCACTCCTGCTTCCAGTTGGACAAGACAAAAGCATCTTTATTAGCATCGAGCAAGCCTGTGTGCCCATCCCTACTGAGAATGTTTAACCCTGTGTGTCTTGCCAGTGGTGTTTGCAGTCGTATGCTGACCTGTCACACTGCCTGATGAGACCCTCTGACACTGTGGTTTTACATGTAGCTGCACAGGACATAAACACGAGTCATGCAACTCCCAAACTGTGTGTTTTCTTCATGAACTCCCGTAAAGAGCCATCAGACACTTTGCAAAGACAAAAGTTTGAGGGTTTCCTTTTTGTCTTACCCTGGGGGCTGTATGAAAGGGGGGCCCTATCTAATCCCTGCTAGGGAAATTCCTGCTGCAAGGCAAATATGCACGTGCAACTGGCATTCAGCTGGACACTGAGGAGAGGGGAAACACGGCCTGGGAAATGCTTGGTAAATCATGAGGCTTTGGAGATAGGAAGTGCAGAGTTGCATCTGTAACTTCCTGAAGGACCTGCAGGTAACAGGAATGCAGACATGAATACAGATGTATCCTCATTATGTTTGTTTATATGTAACATTGATATTACAGAGCATGGATATACCAAAATCAGACTGAAAGTAGGAAAGCAAATCTCCCTTTTCTTCTTCAGAGTAGTTCATCTGCTGTCCCTCACTTGCAGAGGACCACTCAGCAGCTCTGTGAAGGCAAATACAGCTCCTCAGGGGTGAGCCCAGGGGACTGTGACACCTGGGTGCTAGCACAGAACTACTGAAGTAACTACAGAATAAAAAAATAACCACTAGTGCCTATCTGCTGCCTCACTGGTGTGGTGCTTCCAGCACATCAGCCAGCTGCTGTCTCAGCTCTTTACACCGAGTGATCTGCCGATTTCGGGACTTTATTTACTCTTTGCATCCTTTTTACCTTTTTGCTGGTAGAAAGGAGTTATTAGGAGGCTGACGAATTTCCCGAGGCCTGTGTGGAGTTCTGGCTGCCCTGGCCACGGCAGCATCTCGTTCGTTCGCTCGTCCGTCCGTCCGTCCGTCCGTCCGTCCGTCCGTCCGTCCGTCCGTCCGTCCGTCCGTCCGTCCCAGCTCCCTGCTGCCACCTGCTGTAGGCGGCTCCGCACTGCAGCGCGGCTGTTGGCAGGCGCTGGCTCCTCACTCTCTCCCCGTGCTTCCAGAGCGATGCTTCTCTCTGCTCTCCTCCACCTCCTCTTCACTTTTACCCAGGGGAATGTGCCCCTTTCTCTCCATTTCTACACCTAGTTTCTGCCCAATGAGCAGTTCACATCGAGCCTCAGTGGTGGTCGGTGGTACCACAAAGTTACCAACCGGTGGTGCAAATACCTGAAATGTTTTTAGGATCATCAGCAATTCTTTTTTTTTACACACGATCTCCAGCTACATCCTATGAAAACATCTCCCCATCCCTTTCCCCCTGCAGAGGCATTGCTGGAAAGCAGCCTGGCTGCGGTGCCTTCTGCCCTCAAGGCTCCTGTCCTGTGCACATTAAACTCACTAAAGCCCCTTCTGATCCAGTGTCAAGCAGCCTTGTGCACAGGATGAGAAGCAAAGACATGAGTGAACAGCTCAGGTGACCTTGTTTGAGAATACCAAAGCCCCTTTTTTCTCTGCCTTTTATTGAAGGAGGGAGAGGCCCCTCTGCTTCCCTCAAGGAAATTCCCCAGAAAGCACAGCTTCAAGAATAAAGGCTCTTCCAGACGAGTAAGAAAAAAGCTGAAACCTGAGCCTTTGCATCTGAAATTACAGCTTAGTATTTAATTTCTCTGTAATGCAATATAGCACATTTTCTTATCCCTTAGATGTCCACATCTAACAGTGTTCCTAAAAATCACTCAGATGAAATGATTACTGTACACCAGGCTTAAGCCATTTGCTGTAGTTACGGCTTAATCATGGAAATATGGAAAGTGGAGCATTTATGGGCAATTTAAATTGAAAAACAGCCATAGCTCCGGTATCTGGAAAAACACTGCTGATATCTGCTCTGCACAGGGGAGCAGGATGGAACCATCTGTAACTGGCAGCTATATCACAATGGGTGCAGAGGAAGAACCGATTTAAGATTAATATTTATTTGATATTATATATAGACTTAATAGATTTATCTGTGTATATAAAAGACAAGAAGTACTAATGACGTAGGATTCACATTCTTATTTTACTTGGTTGTCTAACTCAGGAAATCTGGATAAAAGATGGGAGATAGACTGTGCTATGGATGTGCAAGTTTGGCTCTTTCTCTGAGATTTCTCTGTCTTGCTGTTACATGAATAATCATGAATTTGCAGGAGATGTATGTTGGCTTTGGTCTGTTGGATTTTCTCCCTTCTGTCTCCTAAAATTAATACCTGTGTGCATGTACAAGGCAAGAGTAGGCAATGACACTAAAGAAATCAGGTAATGCAAAAAGCCACAGAGTTCCATTGCAACAGTTCCCTGCATGTTTTATACACTATCCAGAAATGCAGTTTCTTGACAATTGGGCTGCCACACATTAAAAAAAATATCTTTTCTACTTTCCATTTTCCACTCAGAGAAATCCCACAAATAATGCTTATTCAATTCCCAGCAGCTTCTGCTCTCCTGACTCAGCCCTCTCTGAATAACAGCCAGGCATGTACATAACAAAGGACGTTAAATATTAATACTGAGGGGTTTGCTGCTGATTGTGCTATTAACATGTAGGGAACCATTCATCCTTTCCACATAAATAAACTCTGACAAACTCATTAGAGCTCTGCAAAGTCAGAGTTAAGCTGACAATATATTCCTTCATTTCAAAAGATGAAAATAGGGGAAGAAAAGAGATTTGTGAGCTGCTCTTTAATGGTTCACTGTGCTTGCACTTGAGATTTTCAACCTAGAACAGAACCATTAGAGAAAGAGGCAGGGAAAGGGGGACAAAAAAAACTAGTTTAAGGTGAATCTGGAGGATGTAGCTCTTAAGTAATGTATTTGGTCCAGTGCTGCCAGCACAGGTCCTGCTGTGCTCAGTGGCTTGGCCCTCACACCAAGACCTGCCAAAGTCCCCATGTTTTTCCACTAAGGACCATTTTACAGAACGGTTTCTGCTGGATCAGAGACATTGAAGCACCCTCGTCTCTTTACATCAAGCCCTTTATAGGCCATGATGCTGCTGATGGATGGCAGCTGACATCACATCCCCTGGCCTGTCACATCACACGCCACTGGCACCTTCTAAGAGCAGTGGCTCTTTGGAAAACTGAAGTTTTTATGCCACAAATAGTTTTCAGCAAAGTGTTTGCCATGATGTTGATTTCCTATTTTTCTAGTGTGGTACAGCCTCTCCAGCTCAGCTTTCCAGCTCAGGTAAGTTGATATCACCATGGTGACTACACTTTTGCCCTGAAATCTCAGCATCAGGGCTGAGTCATGTGGGTTTTAGATTGTTTAGGAGCCCCTTTGGCTTGGAGGGCACAAATACAGCTTGTGTTTTGCAGCCTGTACACTCCCTGAGCAGACAGCAGGACCAACATTCAGGAGCACGGTTGGTGCTGGGATTTCCTGGTCTTCCAGGAGCTGTGCAGCCCTTTGGGTTGCCATGATATTCAGGAGCTCATGTCAAGCAGAAAGTAAGAGGTAATTTTAGGAAAAGAATTACTGTTATGCTTTGCAAAAACAGAGCCTTAATCCGAAAAGCTCAGAATTTTGGAGGAAAATATGAAATGCATTGAGGTGTTTTCCCTGATTTCTCCTACGTTCAGTAATTCATCTCTCCTTTTATGCAGCACACTGGTAATGTGGGTGGCAAGGCTGGTGCTGCAGGAGTTCCAGCAGCCAGCAAGGGTCTGCTGCTGCTGAGCAGCACTGAGCAGCAGGGCCATCCAGTGGGTGTCTGTGTGTGTATATCCACACACCCATCCCAACCGTGGGCCTGGAGAGCTTTCACAGACCCAAACCCTGACTTCTGCAGGATTTCACACTGCAGTGTATTAAGTGTAAAACCCTTTCCCCCCCAATTTAAGCTGGCCTTTTCCCCAGACCAGGCAGCAGCCCTGTTGCTTTCTGGCAGGAGGCAATGTGGCATGGCGTGGCTCTGGCCCTTTGCCACGTGCTCTCTCCTCCTAATTTGTTTTTGGGTCTTGGCAACACAATCCCTTCACAGCAAACACACAGCACAGAGGACTGACAGCTATTTTATGGATATCCAGATTGATTCTTTATGCATTTTATCTATATCTGCCAGCGATCAGGCAGCAATACCAATAATTAGACTTAATGCCTGTATAGCTCTTTACATTGTATTTGTTATCTGCATTACTAATCCTGCTTATCAGGTGTAATACCAGGTGCAATCAAATGTTGCCTGGGACTCTCCCTTCTATTAAGGCCAGATTCTGGCTTCTGTAAGCAAATTTCAGAAGCAGAAGTGGTGGAGGAGGGGGGAGGTAAGGGCTGTTTCTGGCTGGACAGCTGTCACCAGCGGAGAGCAGCAGCCACCAGCCTGCTGTCGATGCACACCTTGGAGAGGTGACAATGCCCAGCTCCTGCTGCCACCACCCTGCAGCCCCCAGCCTCAAATCCTGACCCCTCAGGCTTGTTTAACCCCTGGCAGATGTTAAAGCTGGTTTCTCCTGGCTCCTGTTTGGACAAGGGCACCTCCAGGGACAGGTCTGCTGGGGCTGCTCATGCAGGCTGTGTGGGAGGGCTCAGGGAAGGAGAGAGGGACACTTGAGTGTGGTGTGAGTGTGTGCACCCCTACATGTATGTGAGTGCCTGTGTGTGGAGGGGGTCCTGAAAACCACCCTAAAAGCCCTGAGCTGAGCATCCCCTGCTCGCTCAGCACCCCAGGGTACCGAGTGCCTCTCACAGCAAGTGCCCGGGCATGTAAGCCATGGCTCTGGCAGAGCCATGAAATATGCATTGTTTGTGTATTTTTAGAACCGTGCTTTCCCTCTAATTACCTTCCTTTCACTCCAAAGCCTGTGAGCCATCCCAGAGGCTGCTCCTTCACCACTTGACTTCTTATTTTGCTCTGTGCACCTTCCCCACAGCATCTGAGCACTGCTGAAGGAAGGTACCCCGCTCTGCCCAGCTCTGCACCTCAGTGCAAGGGTCCCTGGTGTCTGGTTCATGCAAGGAGGCAAAAGAGAAACCAGTGAGGTGGGATAAAAGAGGAAAATGGCTTGATTTTGACTGTGGGGCTCTGCCCCATTCACATGGATTGGCCAGATCTCCTATCCCATCCTGCTTCACAGTAGGTCTATGAGCTTTCCACTGTGGTCAGTGAATTTATGGGGTTAGATCAAGCTCATGGGGTTAGATCAAGCCCTCTTTGCCCGTGTAATCGTTTTGATAAGTACACCTTCATGATCAGCCTTTACACAGTCTCCTATTTCCCCGGGACATAAGAGCTTATGTAATTTTATCCATCTCCATGCCAGGTACTTATTCATTGCAGCTCTGCTTTGTTTTCCATTTGCTCCTTGCAGCTCTGAGACAGTTGGATTGCTGCAGATTTCATTAATGTGCTCTTTCGAACAGAAAGATGTTAGGCCTCCCTGTCCTGCTGCCTTGGATGTCAGGCAGCCCGTGAGGTTCCCCGCTGGCACCATATGGCACCACGGAAAATGGCTCTGTCTGGCTGAGGTACCTGGATACGGGCAGCAGTGATTAACAGGGAGAGCACAGGAGGGTGCAGAGGTAATTAGAAACTCTGATAATCACAATGCACTGGCAAAGAACGCCTCCCAGATTTATTGCCTCCCTCTCTGTTCATTCTGCAGTGAGCTTTAATACAAACTTACCCGAACTAGATGTCTGCTGCATGGGAAAACGTAAGTGGATGCAGGGACTTTTCTGGGAATGGAGACAAGCCCAGCAGGGAGACTGGGGTGCTCATTTGGCCAGCCTGCCACGTCTCTCCTCTCTTCCAATCCATCCTGCAAGTGGAAGGTGAGATGAGGCAGAGCAGCCTCCTTCCAGCAGCCGCTGGGGTGGAGCTGGGAATGTCCCAAGCCCTTTCCAGGAGAACACAGCATGAAGGGTGCTGTGCTTCCTGAGCATGACCCACGCACAGATCTGACACCTGCAAACAGAGCTCCTGTGATTAGAGGAATTTGAAGTATTAATGAGCTGGAGGAGCAGTGACAGGCTAGTGAGCAGTGCTCAGTGGCACAGTGATAGACTGGCTCTTTTAGCTTTGCCAAGGCCTTGATACTTGGCCTGTAATGTGCAGTTCTGGTAATAATTTGACTTCTGAAGTGCTCCCACATCAAAGTGATCGGTGCACTGTACCAAACACAAAATGCAATTAAGCTAATGTACTGTGCAAGGGAGAATAAAGCTGAACCTCAGATTCGAGTTCCAATTTTTATGAGTGGGTGTAAAAAAAAAAAAAAAGATCTGAATTAATCACCTACTGCGTTTTCCGTATGGCAGTGATGCCACCAGTGCAGTCACAGGAACTGTATCAGCAAGCCATCGGATAAACAGAGAATTTACAGGCCCAATTTGGAATGCTGTCAATTATTACAAGCATACCTGAGCTGGAGATTCAAATTGGGTGAGCTGAGGCGGAGCAGTAACATCCAGGACAGGGAAGAAAGGTGGAGTATGTGTCTGAAAGAACCCTGGAAACAGCCAAAAGAGTGACATCTCTAGTGCTTATACAGCCTGGAGGGGCCAGTTGTGCCAGTGCTGGCTTACAGGTGGGGAAACTGAGGCACAAAATGGGAAAGTGGCTTTCCAGATGTCACCTGCTGACAGAGGCAGGGTGGGTGGTCGGGTTTTCACTTCCACTTCTTTGCTCAAGCACAAGGAATTCACACGGCCCTGTAAATCTGCCCTCGTTTCATTTCTGGGAAGCCTGTGGATCCATGCTGCTCTTTAGTTTTAGGTTAGTGGAAGCAGCAATGGGAATTTCCATTAGGGAAAATATTGTTCTTATTATCTGGACTAATTTGGGCACCTCTGCATGGAGAGATGTTGCCAGGTGTGGACATGCCCCCCATGTGCACTGGGAAGGCTTTCCTAGGAGCTGCATGCTTTGTTCCTCACTAAGACACCTCCTCATGTTACTGCTTATCTCTTTTAATAACACAGAATGATGGGGATGGACTTCCAGGGCAGGCTATGTTCTGTGCTGCTGTGTCCACATGGTCTCTTTCCAGCACTGAATTGCATGGACAGTAGGGTATTTCCTGCTATTCTTCTGGCAATGAACTCGCATATTATAAACACAAGGGAGTTTTAAACAGAGCAGGCTTTTCCCAGGATTATGTTTGAAAATGCCCCTTCCCTAGCCCTGGGAGAGGGGTCTCAAATGTAGCAATGGTCTAATACATGAAGTGGAGAGATGAAGGATGCCCAGTCATGCTGGGATTCCCCTCTGCTTACAGCTAGAAACATTCCTGTATGTCAGCAATTTAAANGGAAAAAAATCCCCCATGTAATGAAGAACTCTGCTAGAGAGCTGCAACACTTAGACTCTGGGTTGGATTTTATTACCGTGATGAAATTACACAAGCATTGCCTCTCTCTCCCTGCCCGCTGTGCAGCTTCTCGCTCTCCCCCCTGCTCCGCGGCTGCCTCCGCACGCTCCCTCCCCGCTGGCTCCGCAGCCGGGCTGGGGGCGGCAGG
The DNA here is from genome assembly GCA_013397175.1 of Platysteira castanea. Taxonomy (NCBI): domain Eukaryota; kingdom Metazoa; phylum Chordata; class Aves; order Passeriformes; genus Platysteira; species Platysteira castanea. The sequence goes on along the minus strand of VYXC01007095.1, from coordinate 1,296,038 downwards.
GAAGCAGGTAGGACACGCTGGGCTCCCTCCCAGCGCTGGGGTTCCTGGGCTGGGATCCCCGGGGCTGCATCATTGGCATGCGGCGCCTGGCAGGACTGCATCAGTGCTAGAGGAGATGCGAGCGCAGAGCCGCGCTGCGCCGCACCGCCCCGGCCGCCGCACCGCCCGCGCCTCGGGCTGCACAAGGTAAGAGCCAGGCTCCCTCTGCCCCACGGAACCGGGGCGACAGCCGGCAGCCCGGGGGGGCTCGGTGCCGGGGAGGGAAGAGAAACTGAAAGAAAAGATGCTGCTGAAAAAGAAGATGCTCACGGCTGCAGAGTTGGGGTGGAGGGTGGGAACTGTACGGACGGGGTCAGGGTGATGAGGTTGAAGGGGTCAGGGCGGTTGTGAACAATTTAAACCAGCCCCGTTATTGCTGCCTTGGCTCCCTGCTGCGAGCCCAGGAGCTGCTGCGCTGTGGAGTTTTAACTTGGGCGGGAGCGATTTGGACCGGAGTGCTCCTGGTGCGTGTGTTCCGTCCGCGCTGGGCCGGCAGGGAGAAAGAGAAGGTGCTCGCTCGGGGGCAGGGGCTGTCGTGTCCGCACGGAGCTGTGGGGGACTGCGGGCACCCCAGGGCTGTGTGTGGGTGTGCCGGTGCCTGGGCGCACCGACCCGAGCTGTCCTGCACAGCCGGCACCCACTGCCACTGTCCTCCCTTCACCGTCCTCTCCACGAGAGCTTAACTGCAGCTAAAGATAAAACTGCAGTTAGTCTCCTCTCCTAGGAAGAGTTAAACGAAGCCACAGAGAGAGAGCAGTGATTTGGGAGCTGGCAGGGCTGATTCTGAAGGGCGGCTGTGGCGGGATGCGGGTGCTGTGGTGACAAGTTCCTGTGCAGGTGTGCGTGCCCACAGCACATCCTCTAACACATCCAGGCACACGTCTCTGCAGGGACTGTTTTTCTTTTAGAGGACAAGTGTTGTTCAAGGGAATATTTTATTACCTGTGTCAAACTGCAGCAGTATGATCCATGACACCAAGATCCCATTAAAAATAATGGGTAAAAAGTGGCTCTGCAAGGATATTGCTTGTCAGGGATGACCTCGTCTCGAGAAAAAAAGGAAAAGAGTAACAGCCTGATGGTGATATTGTACAGGGGAGGAGCATGCAGTGCTCCATGTGTGCCAAGGGGGATCCCTGACTGTTTAGGTTGGACACTGCAAGCACACACTAGAGCTTATAGGGGACTCCTGCCATGAGGAGTCAAGAGTAGAAATTTCTGGTAGAATGAGAGAAAGTCATGTGTCTGACATGGCATGAAAATTGCTGTTTCATGTCTCCTCTGTGTCCCTGGTGTTATCACTTGGGCGAAGGGAGAGGAAAGGGGTTAATCCTCTGGCTGACTTAGCCAGATATTGAACATACAACAGTGCTGCACTGATCATCCCAGGCACTGAGCCCAATGTCTGCTGCTCTTTTGGGAATACACCTTCGTGCCTCTGCCCTAAATGACACAGGGCCCTAACACTTCATGCAGTGGGATGTCCATGGTCAGACTCCTACAGGACAACCTAGAGGAAGGAGTAGGAGCAGAGGCAGGATCTATGGCTTCTTTTGGTTCTTCTTCACAATAGAAAAGCCCTCTTCCACCCTCCAGCAGAAAGAGGAGAGGAACATCTCTCTTCACTGCAAGAGAGCTACTGCAGGGGCCCTGGGTCTCAGGAGTTCCAAGAGGTCCCACTTAGCTCCTGATGCTTCTCCTCCTCATGGCCCTGCTGTGGAAGGCATGTCCACCACTGTTAGATGAACTCAGCTGGAGATCAGATCTGCAAAGACACCTTAGGTTTTCCTAACACAATTTTGCAGTTGCATAATGTGGGTGCTGGGGAACCCTTTGGGAGCACCAAAGCCAGAACCAGAAAGCAGCTGCCAGGAGACAGCCTTCCACTTCAGCTTGCCAAATTCTGAGAGGTCTGTCCCATGAAGCAGCTTTTTGTACCTATTTATGTTCTGGAACATCTTTATATGAAAGTCTCTGGTACCCAACAACTTCTGACTGAAGGAGCTGAGCTGCAGGTGGAAGCCCACTCAGGTTCTAAGGCAGCCCCCAACCTGGAAGCACAGAGCTGGGTGCTTCCCAAAAGTCAGCCTTGGACCTGCAGATGATTTCCGCCAATCTGGCTGTGTGTCTGCAGGCAGGGTGTGGACCCCAGCTTCTGACAGCACAGTCAAAGTGTGAAAAATTCCACGAGGAGAGGAGGAGCACATGGGCTGGTGCTTGGTACAGGGGGTGCAAGAGTTTAGTTTAGCCTGTACCTGCAGGGAAAAGGCAGGGTGTTTAATGTGCATCTCTTCATGCTCACCATAACCTCTGAGCTGGGACCACTGCTTTGGTGAAATGAAGTATGAGAGATGAAAAAGGCAGGAAAATTCCCCATGATCCGGGTGATGCTGTCCCACCTGTACGGCACACTGTTGGGCGAAACCTGGTGAGACAGGTCTGGTTTTGAGGCTCATCCTGCAATTGCCACAGCTCCCTTCCTTGCCTGAGCCAAATGACAGCCCCCAGCTCCTGCCTTGTCCCCTCAGAGCTTTTGTGGGTGGCCTCTTGCTGGCCACCAGGTCCCAGGGTTGATAACAGTCCTGCAGGGGAAGCCAAAGCCAGCCTTGAAAATCCTCTTCCTGCATCAAGGAAGGCAAATTGATTTTCCAGATCATGAGCTGAACCTCTGAAATTGTTCTCTTCTGAAGAGATTATGGAATTACTCCTGTGCTAATGAATGCTTTAATGTTACGGTGACTAAAGTCCCATAAGGACTTTAACTGCCAAAGAAAAAAAAGGCGCTGTAGGAAAGGGGAGCCTGTGGTGGCTGTGTCAGACCTTATTTCACCATCTGGGGGACAGGAAAGGAGGAAAACGAGAGGAGGGTGAGAAAAGGAGGAGAGAGAATGAGGAGAGAGGTGAGGCTTGCCATGGTCTCCCAGGAAGCTGCTGAATCCATCAGGAATCCCTCCTGCAGCTCCCTGCTTTATCCCTCCATCTCTGAGTGCAAGCAGGGAAGGTAACATTAACTATTATTAGTTAACTATCCTCTTTTCACCATCTCTCTGGCTGTACCCTCTGTCAGCAGGGATAACCCAGCTCCTGGTGACCCAGGGCCCAGGGTGGGCAGCAGAGCCAGGTTTCCTGGGTCCTGGGGCAGGCTGCTGTAACTCCCATGGGATTATCCAAGTTTAGCACTTCCCTCTGCCCTCCTGGTGCATTGCTGTCAGGCTCTGATGGCACCATGACACTGGTTTCCAAATATACAGTAAGAAATATATTCCCCGACACCCACCACCAAGGAGTTTGCCATTTATTAGGGAGGAAATGTGCTGCTGGGGATGAGTCTGCACTGGTCCTGCTGGTGTTCACAGAACACAGTCTCACCTCTGCTTTACAAACTCTGGTTTTATTGCACTCTAGCTCCATGGGTTAGAACCAGGGTGTCCCAGATTTGAGCAAGAGTGGAGTTAACCCCTAAGATGGGATGGGGAAGCAGTGCAGGGAAAACGCCTCCGTGCCACAGGAGCTGCAATGCAAGGGGAAGGCTGGTCTATATTTAGGTTAAGGGCTCTGCACAGAATGGGTAATCCTCTTTTCATGAATTATCCAGGGGATTAGACAGCTTTAAACTCCCCCAGGCCGTCCTGGCTGCAGCCAGGCTCGGTGGGAGCCAGGGGGGCAATGGCTGGAGGGAGGGAGGGAGGTGCCAGCAGGTTGCTGATGACTCATTTGGCTGCTGCCAGCCTTGCCAAGCACTCCAAGAGGTCACCAGGGGCCCAGACGCAGAGTGACACATGAGTGACGTTCAAGGCAAAAGGGAACATCCCAATTAGGAAAGAACATGGAGCTTTATAAATAATTGCAGAGACGAGGAGCACGGCAGCAGGTAGGAGGAGGGACAAGAGACCCGAGGCAGCAGTTTTCCAAAGTGTAATATCCTCGCTAGACTTTTCCAAGCTGTTTCTCTAACCAGAAAAAGGGATGCTTTAGGAACTGCAGCTGATACATCCGAGGAGATGCTCCAAACCCACCTGCTTGGGCTGGCTCTGCAAATGCCATTCTGGGGATGCGAGTCAGGTTCATCTATTTGGAGTGCAAATGGATCACTGTCAATACTCCATTAAAATGTTGAAGGGAGGCCAACAGCAAAGCTCAGGGACAGTGAGGGGGTGGGGAGGAATGGGATGCAAGCAGGGAGGCAGGCTAGATTGCACCAAAACCTGAATATTTCACTCCGTTATGGAGCAAGTGCCCATAGCAGATTTCTATTCTTTACCTAATGCACAGCTGTTAGAAAAAAAAAGGAGTTCTGTCACTAATCTCACCCTGGTTGCCTATTTATGCCATAGAAGAGATATTTTTGACCCTCTACATGTGGGTGTTGGGACAAAGCTTTGGTGGGGAGATGGATGAGAAAGGCTCGGCCGTGCACGCTGGGCTGTGGCTGGCACCCAGCTCCACAAGGATGGCAAGGGGGCTCTTCCTCCTTGTGCCAGAGGCAGTGGAAAAAGCCAGCAGGGAGGACCAGTTCAGGAAAGAGGACCAGAGTCCTTGTGTCATAGCTGATTTTCTGTCCACGGGTATGTGGTGGGTCACTCCCTTCCTCCCCTAATCTCTAGAAGCTGGGGTCTAGCTCTAAGCTAGTATGGTTTGCCTGACTTCACTCGGTTTTCCAGGCTGTAACTAATCAGTGCAGGGCTTTGATTTCCCCAATTTTCTTCACATTTTACTGCTGCCTAGACATCTAGCCACCTTGCCCTGGAGTTACATCCCCGTGGACCTGTGCACCCTCACAGTACAGCTCTTATCCCCCAGACTCACCCTAGCCACCCTTCTCTGGACTGTGGAAAAATCCGGTTTATTCATGGGGAATCTGAGTGCACCAAGGCACTTTATTTCCCCTGCATTTAAATCATTTTATTCTATTCTCTGCTGCTTATCCTACATAACCTAAATCAGGATTTTGACCCTGCTGTGTTTTCCCCTGCCCAGAACTGGGACAAATTGAAAGCCTTGTTCTGCTGTTTAGCATTCCCTCTTTTACTCATATCATCTAGAGGATGCTGTTTAAATAATGTCAGGGGAGTCTGAGTTGAAGAGGGAATAAAAGAACAGTCTCCCAACTCACTACTAGGATGGAGAATTCTGTGACTGGCCCTGCAGCTCCTACCTTGCCCAGACACACAAGCAGAGTCCGTATCAACCTTGGCTTGTTTCTCCCTGTGAAGGCAGAGCTAGAAATCACTGGAGAAAGCCTGGGTGGAAGAGGGAAAGCAAAGAAGGGAAAGACCAGGGAAAGTCTTTGCCTTTAATGCGAGCTAATGTCTTTCCTCCCTGCGTCGAACATCCTCAATTTCCTGTTTAACTTAAAGTCAACACATCTGTCACGTTAGCATCGCCCGCTGCCTGGTTTCCCCAAGCCACCCCCTCCCATCTGCTCTCCCTCCTGCCTCCAGCCTCCCTCCACTCCCATTGCTCCGTGGCTGGGGGTGTGTGCGTGCGGTGGTGTTTTCTGCTGGCTGATGGACTTTTCCATAGCTCGTGTTTCCGTACCTGGATGTGGTCGCAGTGGGATGATCGGCTTGGCTTGCAGAGCATTTACTTCTAATCTCCGGCTTGTGACATCCTAGCAGAAAGGGGCAACCCTTTCAAGAGCAGCTCCACGGGCTAGAAAGAGGGGAAATGGCTGGTGAATGGCTGTGATGAGATATTTCCTGGGTCTGGTAAGAAACGATGCTTTTCTCTTTGGTCCCTTCCTGGGCAATCAGTCCAGATCCAAAAGTAATAGGGCTTAATGGGGTAGAAAAGCAAAAGGAGGGAGCTGAAAAAGAGACAGAAAAAACCCCAGTGAAGCTCATTTGGTTTGTACTAAAGCTTTTCCAGGGGTCAGTGCTCATCAAAGCAATTTAATTACTGATAAGTGAGAGGCTGGGAACCAAGCAGATCAATGTGTGTGCCTGGGCAGTCGGACCAGCTCTCACCCACAGGCAGATCCACTGCTCACCCTGTATCTTTTTTCCTTTGTGATTTCCAGCTTGGTCTGATGTTTTCCATGGGGTAGTCCTATGTGAGCTCCTACCTGAAAGCTGCTTTTTCTGCCCTGTCCTTGTTACTGCAGGAGTTGTGGGAAGTCATTCATAAATTCCTGCCCCTAAGCTGATGCATAAACCCTCTCAGCTTTCCTAGCTGATAAACTATCTCCATCCTGAAGTCTAACCGCACTTTTCACTGAAACCAGTCCCCTAGGTTCTGCCAGTGGCTGATGTAGAGAGAGGTGCAGGTAAAGATGTTTGGAAGGAAGAGGGTCTCACAGGACACTCTCTTGGGACCATGAGCTGTCTGGTGTCCTGGACATCGGATTACTCCAAATGAGAGGTTTGCAAGTCAGTGTCTCACAGGATTCTCAAAATAGGTGTCCTGCATCTTAGTTGAGTGACAGCAGAGCGCTTACACCAGTGATGAATTTAGGGCCCTTGTTTAAAGAGGATCAGGGAATAATAAACCTAAGACCAGCGTTTGCAATCTGGCTGTATTGAATCTGCAAAGGTCTGTACATAACAGAAAAAACAAATGAGAAATGTAGTGGCAAAGCTCTGGCAATTTTTCTAACAGGTTCAAAGATATGACCTTCTTGACAGACCTGTGTTTCACCCAAAAACTGGTGCAGAATTTGGTTTGGGGATACCAAAATGATTTTTTTCCCCCTAGATTTATTTGTGACAGGCAGAATTAAAAGCTAGTGCTGGAGAACATTTCAGAGACGCCTTGTTTATAAAAATATTCCTCTCATGATGTATTCATGCAGAAACCTCCACTTGCTAAAACCTCACACGTTTCCTACTCTTTGATGTTCGATACTGTGACACAGAGTAAGGCACTTTGGGGTTTGTGATTATTCTAGAGAAACCTAGAAGTTTCAAGCACCAGCTACATTAAATTTAAAGAAAAAGATCCTCCTGTCTTCAGCAGCAGGTTTTGACTTGGAGTTTTGTTTCAAATGTGTTTCAGGGGTACAATCTTTAGTACCAAATCTATGTGGTAAACAGGAGATGAAGAGAACAGGGGGAAGTGGAAGGGGCTTTGCGTGACTAAATTCTAGCACTGGGCAAGAGGGAGAGAGTGCAAATCCAGGAATTGCCCAATTTGTTGTCTTTGGGGGTTGATATTATGAGGAAATCAGACAGGACAGCGTTTGTGTCCTCTAACCAAAACACCATGGTTTGTTTCAAAAGGTTGAAAATCCTTCATTTCCTGCAATATTGCTTCTGAGCACCAGAAATGTCTATAAATTATTTTTCTTGTTGAATTATCTTCTAAAACCTGCAGTAATGTTGATGCCAGAGTATCTCTGCTGTCAGTTTGATGTTGTGTGCACTTCTCCCACATTCAGCCGGAGATGCTGGCCAGTGGTGACTGTGCTTTCCTGTCCCTCTGCAGTGCTGCCTGGCACAGTTAATTTCCCCTGTTTAATTAATGGCTCTGTAATATTTATAAAGAGAAAAACCTCATACCCATCTGTGATAACTTAGGTGCTTCTGCCAAGATGAAATTCTAGGGCCAAATGAATATTACAATATGCTGGATGTAGAGATGCTTGTAATGTCCCAAATGTCCTAAGCCATCCTGATTTGATAATGGGGAGTTGAAGGACTGATCCTAAATTCTTTGTTTCTGGATAGAAACAGAATTGAATGTGCTAGAGAATTAATCAGTGTTATTACTTTAATTGAATTTTAGTCTTTTCTTATGGACATTTGAGTTATAAAGGATGGATTTCCCTTGTGAAAACAAATCCATTTGGTGAGGGCGGGGAGTCATATGGGATCTTAAACGAAGAATACTTCAGATCATTCCTGTGGTGGCACTTGGCATCAGTCATCATGTCTTCAAGACAAGATAATCAAGAAGATGGAAGATGAAACCTTTCCTTACCAGGGAGACTTCCATATTATTTGATTGAAATTGGAATCCTGTCACCTCATGCTTGTCTCTCTAGAATTTTCTTACCACATCTGCTAAATTACCACCAGCTATTTGCGTTTTAAATGAGGGCTTCCTCCCGCACACCCCATCTGCTCAGCCTGCTTGTTCTTCCCGTGCAGTCACGACTTAGTGAGCACGGTTATGGCAGAGGAAACTCACTGGTGTTGGGGGGAGAAGGAAGTGACGTGGCCTGGCAGATTCCCTTGGCTGTGCTGGATTCAAAAGAGGAGCTGAGTTAAAACTGAGGGAAGAACCTCTTACGAATGAGATTTCAGTCAGGGCAAGGGAGCTGGGAAGCTCAGGCCACTTTGAGGACAATTCTTCTCTTTTTCTAGTACCACCGCAGGGAATCTTTACAAACAGATGTCAGAGAGTCTCCAGTATCTAAGCTCACCTGGGCATGTTCTTGACTGCCCTAATGCCAGGGCAGTAGAAGAAATTACAGCTTCTCTTGCTCAGAGGTGGTTGAAATGTGAGAGTACTTTTAGCATTCTAATCTCCCTCATTAAAATTGGAGGGGCTACAGGTTTTCAGAGATGTTTTCTGCTCCCCTTAGTGTGTCAAACCAGGATGGCTACAGATAGAGAGGCATGTGATTGAGATCTACCGAGCTGTGATGTGGAGGAGGCAGTCAGTAGGGCTGTTGACTTATCTTCTCAAATCCAAGACCCAGGCAACATCGGAACTGACCAAGAGAAGCCAGGTACAGCTCCAAGATGCCTCTTGGTGTAAGGACTGTGTCAAGCCTGGTGCTGGGCAGGCTCGTCCAGGAGATGCTGCAGGACTGTAAGGGCTCAGTTCTCACAGATTCAGCGTTTCCAGTCAAACCCCGTGTTTTGCTGTGATTCTCAGCAGCTCTTGTGGAAAGTGAGTTTGCAGGGAGCTGGAATTCAGCAGCTCCTGATGGGGTGATGGATGGATTTGGATTCCCACCATGCTGCCAGCACAGCAGCTGCCTCCTTGGCCTCCCACCCTCCTGGGCTGGGAGTGAGAAGTGTGGTGTCCTCTGAGCACCACTGCAATGTGGAGACTTTCCCAGTCCTGGCCTGGAGATAATCCCTGTGGGGTGTTCTGTAAAATGTGAGAGGGTGAATAGATCCCTGTAGGATATTTTTGACCATGGGGAAAGTGCTATGGGAGCCAAGCTGGTCCTCCACATGATATGCTTCACTCCCCTCCTACTCTCGAGGTACTGCAGTGGTAAACTCAAGACAGGTCCTCTGTCAGGATACAGGTGGTGTCTCAGGAATTGCTCCCACCATATCCCTCCAGGCAGCAGGGAAAAACCTGCCTCCTCCAAGGGACAGGTCTTGCCCTTTGTGGCAGGTGGTCAGGCTGCTGCAGATTAACTGCTGTAATTACTGCAGCTTACAGGTTCCTGACCTCCTGAAGTTATATCCAAGCCGTTCTCAGGCATGCAGGACTCTCCTGGTGTCCCCTATCTGCCTTGACACTTGGAGGAGACCCCCGTGGAGGAGGTGGTGGTGACCTCTTTGAGGAACCTCATTTATGTTGCAGTCCTACAAGAAGTGATGGCCCTCCATCCAGCCCAGTTACACCTTGTTCTGCAGCTCGCATGAGTCACACTCCCCAGGGGAGGAACACATCTGGGTATCAGGTTAGAGGCAGATTAAATCAGATGCCTCCCTGAGGATGATTGAGGGTTTGGGGGATGAGAATGGAAGTATGCAAAATTCTTCTCCAGCTGTAGTTGGCACAGAGGGTGTGTTGCACTGGACACTCCTACTGATGGATAAAAGTTCTTTTAGATTTACAAACTGTCCTGGGTGGGTGGATCCCGATGTTACTCTCAGGGCTGTAAATCCAGTAAAATAAGTAAAATTTCTCTGGATTTATACCAGAATAAGAGATAGATGGGCTACTATGGGGGATATGGCACCTCATGATGTAATAAATGCAAAAAGTGATAATTCTGCTCTGTACACAAAGTCCTGGGCTCTCTCTGCCCTGATAGATGCGAAGTAGGAGAGGAGGAGGTGATTTGGGCTCGTGGCTGCTTGGGACCACAAGAGGTGTGGGCTTTCTACAAAATGGCAACTGGTTCTCAAACGCTTTCAGCCCACTTCAGAGGAGGAAATCTGACCCAAATTCCTTTCATCTGCTTCCACTGAAAGAGTGGGAGCCAGTGGGATTGGCCATTTCTTCAGGGGGTTAATTTGTCCTTCTGCACCCCCACACCACAGGCACTTGCAGCCCAGTGCATTTCAGATGTTCTATCAAGACTGTTTCGTTGCAGATATCTAGTGTGCATTAATTATAAGCACGTGTAAATGAGGTGTTAAATGATTTATAGGCAGACCCAGATTGAGAAATCCCAGTGGTTTCTTCTCCTGAATATGTAGCCGCTGTTGAAAAAGCCAGACTTCCCGGCACTGAGGAGGAGATGAGGAGTCTTTTCACTCGCAATTCAGACCCAAAATTGCTGGGCTTGGTGCAGGCTGAGCCTCCCTGGTGAGCCCAGGCAGGCTGTGACCAGCATGAAAGGAGCAGGGAGCCCATCTCCAGTGGGGCCAGCACATGCGTGACAAATCCTGCTGCCACCACTGCCAGTCGCTGGCCCTCTGGGGACTGTGGTGGGACACCCGTGGGAAGATGGGGAATGCCTTCTGCATTCTCAGAGCCAGAGGATGGGAATTAGGAACAGAGCAATTTTAATTAATCTTGTGCTTATTATTTATCACTAATTGGATATGCTTTTGGTACTTTTTTCCCCCCTTCTTTTAGATAAGGGTATTTAGGGTTGGTTATTAGTATCTATTTAAAATCCCAGCAGGAGAGGATCCTTTGTTCTTAGGAGCTCAGACACTGCAAAACCATCGGGTTGCAGGGCTCAGGGGCTCTGGTAGGAAACATTCATAGACCATTTCTGACCAGAAAAGCATTTGGTGTTTTGACATGATTTTGGAAAGTCAAGCATGACTAAAGCAGGTCACTTTGGGGTCTCTCCTTAAGGCTTTATTTCCAAGCAACCCTTCTTAAGCATGGTGGCTACCAACAGAGTCTGTGCTGAATGCTGTAGAGCCAACAGATGATGTCCTTTCAGCTCCTGTAATCCCTCTGACACACACGGAACAGGCACTAAGGGAGTGAGGAAAGAGGAAAAGCCTAATTTTGCCCCTAAAACCACCCTGCAAGTTCTGCAAAGCCTCATCTGTAGCCAAAGCTTACACCCTGTCTGCTTTAAAACCAGAAAGAAATGGGAGAGTGCTCAAGTCCTGCTGACTCACAATTACAGGGCGCTGAGCACAGCAATTCCCCAGCCATCAGTAGGTAAGGAAGTAAGATTTACACCTGGAAAGCATCGGGGAATTTGGAAGGGTGGGATGAAAAATAAGGTGCTTCAAAGCCACGCTGTTTGAAAGCTGTCACAGCTAAAGCAGAAGGCTGAAACAGGGCTCCCGTTTGGGTTTCTCCACAGCAAATTCGTAGGGGAGGCAAGTTCTCAGGATGGAGAGAGGCTTGGTGGGGATGAGAGCCCTCATCCCCCCTCGCCCGCTCTGTGCCAGGCAGCTGCTGCTGGTCCCTGCTGTTCCAGGCCACGCAGCTGATTAAATATTGAAAGGGTTTCGTTGCTGTTGCTTGAAAAGCTTCTGTCTGGATGAAAATGAAGTTATGTGAGGACAAGTTTGTGCTGGTGAAATGAGCCTCTGTTTGAATACATCTGGCCATACCATACAAACAGACACAAAATAGCTTTGTGGGTTCTAACAAAAAGGGAGCATCAGGTCGTGGGTTTGGGTTCCTCCTTTTCGGAGCCAAGGTGTGGGAGCGCTCAGGGAGGTGGGGATTGCAGATGGGGGTCAGGCTGAGTTGTCAGAGACCCTGCGGCATTCAGAGGCTGTTGCAGGTGCTCAAAGGCTGGTTGTGAGGGGAGCCAACACCTGAGGTCTGTGTGTTCACAGAACAGCTCCAGGCTCACCTCCCACACACCCCAAAACCCTGGGAGAGACAGTGATGGATGGAGGTGCAGGCAGAGAGAAGGGAGGGAGGGGCAGGCAGAGAAAGGGGAGGGGAAAGGGATTTGTGATGAGTTATAGGATAAAGGCAGAGGCAGGGGGAGAGTTGGGATTAGAGGTAGGGGCCAAAAGTGTGAGATTGAGAGGGTTGATCTGCGGGCTGTGACTGTAGGGAGTGTCACAGCAGCACAGCTTGGCCTGAGACGTTTAGTCACTTTTTGCTGTCAGAAAAGACATGTTTGAGCAGGAAAAGGAAGTTCCCTTCATTGTCTGAGTGTCCAAAACAGGCATGCAAATCTGTCCTGTGATCAAAGGAAAACTTTGGAAAAATGTCTCTGATCTCTTTAGTGTAAGAATAAACAGAGAAAAGATATCAACTTGATTAAAATGCTGCTGTAATCTGCAGAGATGCTGGATAATCTGTCCGGAAAGCACCAGGCTGCCCAGCAGGCAGGGAGGCCATCCAGCCTGGAGGAACAGGACGGGCTGGGTGAAGAGGTGCTGGTCCCTCTGGGTCATGTGGAGGCTCAGACAGAGGAAGGAGAGACAGGATTTCCATCCTTCCTGCAAGGAGAATTTAGTCCTTGCATTGGACTGCATTTATTTTAATACATGATCATCACTGAGAATTGGTTTCTGGTTGTTTTATCTACAAATTAGGTCAAATTTTGCCATGATTTTATGAAATATTTCTAGAGTTTGATGGTAGCATCCTATGAGAGAGAAGTCTGTAGAAATGCCTGTGAGTAAACATGCAAGCAAAGCTTTGCTTACTCACAGCCTGAGCGAACTGGACAACATTTGCTAAACAAAACAAGGCATTTTTTCCCAATGGTAAGGAAAAGAGATCATATTTATCTTCCTTGCTCAGACTAAGGTGGTATGTCTGCAGCAGAATTTGCATTTCCAATATTCTCTGGACCTAATTGAAACTTGATTTCAAAAATTACAAGTTCAGTTTATGGGAGTCATTAAGCAGTTCATAAATGGTTTTTTTAGTGTTTCATGACAATTGTTAATTGCATTTGATTAGAGGAACATAGTCACAGCAGGGCTGATGGATGGATTCTCATCTGAGCAAATCTGGATTAATCTATAGCCCTCAGGTTGTGATCCGTAACATATTTGAAATCAAATTAAAAATCAAGACTGCTATTAAAATGGGATGTGTGTTCATGGTGAAAATCGTTTGCTACCATTTGGGCATTTTTTTCATTCTTTCAGAGCATGTAGTGTAGCTCTTCAAATTCAATTATTTTTTCATAATTATAAAAAAAGTTTTTATCCTGGGAAATATTCCATCTGGAAGATTTCCAAAAGAAAATATTTCCTTTGACATTTAAAAATCGAATTCTGAAACGGTTTCTAATTCCTGCTAGATTTAGATAAGCCATTTGATTAAAAAACCATCCAGAATTTCCATCTCCCAACAGTGTACTGAAAAATGCAGGACCTCATTGTAATTATTTAATTAACTGTTGTGGAGGGTTCTTTTCCCTCATACGTGCTATGAAATAATGCTGTGATTTTGGCAGGCTTACAGCATCTGAGCCCATGTGGCTCAGCAGAAATGCACGGCAAGTAAGGAAGCCAGTGAAGGCTGTTACAGCTGTGCTACACAAGTTTTCCCTCAAATAGGAAGGAATGCCCAGCCTGCCAACCCCACAGGCTGGAATTAAACCCCCCAGGCAAATAGGTGAGCTCAGAACAGACCCTCCCCAGGGGTCTTGGTCTCTTGTACATCTTCCTGAATGAGAGGATTTTCCCATTTTATTGCTTTGGGAAGGCAGCAGCCTGAGGGCTGTTGGCTCCATCAGAGTCTGTGGCACCTGAATCATAGGAGACAACCTTTGTCTTTTCCAAGTTAATAAGTGTAGCTCTTGTTCATCTTCTTCTTTTAATCCCTCCTTTCTATGGGTGTAAAGTGTGTGGCAGGAACTCTCTGTGGAGAGATCTCCCCTGGATGGGAAAAGCTGTTTGGCTGCAGGAGTGCTGGTCAGGGCTTGGGGCCCTCCACCCACAGACAGCCACAGGCACCCCCAGATATCCACAGACAGCCACAGGCACCCACAGATATCCACAGGCACCCACAGATATCCACAGGCACCCACTTTCCCCCAGGGAGCTGGCAGGGGCTTCAGTGGCCTCTGAGCAGCAGCAAAAGCAGCAGCTCCTTGCCCTGCCTTTGCAGCACGTGGGAGGTGGCAGCTGGTGGATCCCTGCCCTGTGGGGGTACTGGGGATAATGAGGCTGCTTCCCTGATTAACTGTGGCAGCGGCTGCTGAGTTAATTAGTGGGCAGATATAGGATACCAGGCATTACTAATTTGTCCACAAATGCAGCTTGGAGCTGAGTGGGTTTGGGGTGAATTTCATCCCTGCTGTTAGCAAAAATAATTTTCAATATCTGCTTCGAAATGTTTCAAATATCCTATTTGAGCAGGAGCTGCTTCTGCTGTTTCCACTGTGAGATTCCGTCATGAGGTTCAATCTACGTGAGATTTCAGTCCAGAGCCTCCCTACATGGCTTCATTTCACATCCATCTGGCCCTGTTGGCTCAGGTCTCGACTTGTGCCTTGCCCTTGACAGGCGTGGTCGTTCAGGTCTCATCTTCTCACCAGGAAGGGGAATCCTGCTTGCTCCAAGTGAAGGAGATCCAGTTAAGCATGAGAGGCTCCTGAGAGGTGCCTAGAAATAATTCATTTACTGTGGTTGCAGAAGCAGAGCCTTGTTCTGATCAGCCGTGTGTGGTTAAAGCACATAAAGGCAGAGATCTCCCAGGATCCAGCTGATATAGGAAGGACAGGCAGGACCCTCAAAGCCTTTAGTAATTTCATAGGGAGCAACCGTTCAGGTTTGCATGAACTTGGAGCATCCCAGTGAGAATTCCTGTCCTTGTAGCTGGAAATGAGCTGTTATCAAATGTTCATTATGACAGTAACCACTTAACCATTGGCTTGTGGCCATGGCACGATCTGTGCACCAGCAACTCCATTTCCTGCCGGTTCCAGGTAGGCAGATGTTTTCTTTGGGAGTGTTGTGGAGACTGTAAATGGTTTGGATTGGGATATTGTGCCCATGCTGCGTCTCCTTTCATCAGATCCTCCTTCTATAGGACACCAGAGATAGCATCTGAGTGAGTGACGGAAAATAGGTAGAGTAAAAAGGGTGAAAGGTTGAAAATGGAGTTACCTGTTAGTTACTACTCAGTTACTTGTCACAGAGGAGGGGTTTTCTTTCTTTTTTCCTCAGTGATTGCTGAGTCAAAGGTGCATATCACACTTTACCAAACAAGCCTGTTCTGCATCCTTCTGCAGAGCATTTCTTGCTTGAAGATGGAGGCAATTACCATGCATGTATTTACCCAGCCTGAGGAGCCTGCCTGGCTCCCATCTATATTTCATCAGCCCAACACTCCCCGAGGCTTGCAGCACTTTGCTCTGCCTGCGGTGAAGGGCTCCTCCACTGCAAAAGCAACAATGACTCAAGAGAAATGCACAGACAGATGAAGTTCCCTGGATTTAACATCTCCTGGCAGCCTTGGCCTTATCCCCTTAATGCTGGGTGGCATTTGGATGCTCTTTTCAGCAGCCAGGTACCAGCTGATGTTAAATCTACCTGCCACTGGGCTGATGTAGAGAGCAAGCTGCTCCTCACACCCTGTGCAAGTTGGAAACCAACTGCAGTACTGACCCCCTTCTGCCATGCTGTGGTGTCTTTTCCATCTTTAATCCATAGAAGGGTTAAAGCAAGGTCTCTTGAAACTTCTGGCTCAGTGGTACAGTCAGTGCAGGCTGACACTTACAGGTTACTGCCAGCAGTTTGTCTTCGATTTTCAGCAACCCCACTGATGGGCTTTCTGTCTCTCCCCTCCAGATCCTGTCCTTCAGCCCCAGAAATGTTGCTCTGCCTTGGGTGTGAATAAATGACACATTAGAGTTAAATCTTCAGTCACTGATAGTGCAGCTCGCTTTTCTTGCAGTTGGGATCAAGCCAAAGGAATAATCGTGTGTATCTATGCAATGCATATCTCTGAAATCTCCAGCTCACATTGCTCTGGGATCCAAACACAGATGATTTTATGACAGTTAATACCTGCTGTAATTAGGAACCTAATTAAATATTCTCTGATCTTACCCTTCTCAGAGTTGATCAGTCCTGCTCAGGGGGCTGATTCAGCTTCTCCAGCTCTCTCTTCACACAGTCTCCTACAGCAAGTAAAGCACGGGTGATTTCTAGCACTCTTTGAAGTATAGACACTACTCATCAGCATCCCAGAGCTCAGGGGTGAACAGGGGTGCCAATGTCTCTGGTAAGTTCCTAAAAAGTATGTAAAATATGTTAAAAAAATAAATCCCACAGAATGACTGAGCTAGAAAGGAGCCAGGGAAGGCAGGAAAGCTGGAAAGCTTGGCCACCTTTGAGCAGAGAAAGTCAGCAGTGCCTCAGCCATCTGTGGCAGCGCAGCAGGCGATTTGTCAGGTTAGTGTGGAAATGAGTCTGAGAAGGAGCTGGTCTGTGGCCGGGGGCAGGTGCTGAGGGTGCTGTGCAGAAGGATCAGCAGTTTTGCCTTCACTTGGCAGCCAGGGTTACTCTACCAGAAGAAATCAGCCCTGTCCATGAGCCAAGGGAGCTCTCTGCATGATGTCATGCTGCAGGGGAACCCCTTGCTGCAGAGACCACAGCCAGTGCTTTCTTCCTGCAAAGTGCCAGAAATGAGAGAAGTAGAAAAAATAGCCAGGCAAAACTTCCCCGCCTGTACCAGGGGCTCTGCGAGCTCAAAATGGGTTTTAGTCTGGCTGGGAGAGGTGGGTGCTCTGAGTGAGAAGGGCAGAAGTGGCTGTTGTTTGTAGGAGCAGCACTGAGGCAGCCTTGGGGTTATACGGGCAAATATCAGGGATGGATTTGGGTTCACAAAGCCCTGCTATGCTTGCCATCCACTGTAGGGAGTGGCACAACTATGGTCACCCAGCTCTGCCCACAGGGTAGTACCCCCAGAATTTGCAACAGTCAAAGACAGCAACAGATTGGGAACCCTCGGGGAGAGACATTTTCTTTGTTTCCAACAAGTGAGGAGAGTAATTTCTAAATGATTAGGGAGAGTTATTTCCCAGAGAAAATCCTGCTCGTTTCACGTAAAATTCCAAGGCACCTTGCTTGCAGACAGGAAACCTCTGCAATCTTCTCAACTCTGCATCAAACTCTGGTACCCCAAATTTAGGCATGGTGGAGCTGGTGTTGAACAGAGACCTCCTGCAGAACCTTGGAAGGAGAGTCTAGAATAGGACAGCTGGGCAGGGGACACTGAGGAAGCAGGTAAAGCTGTCCCCTACACTCTGTAGAGGATGGACACACCTTTTAGACATCAGATTTTATGAGATAAGGTCTTACTAAAAATTTAAAAAAACCACAAGGGACCAAATGCCTCGCCTGGAGGTTGTTCTACCTGGCTCAGATTAGTTCAGAGGTATAGTGTGGCTTTTTATTGCTCTCTAATTGTGTGGAGAAAAGGCTGTACCTGGATCCTAGAGGTGTGAGCAGCCCTGCACAGCAGCACATGGCCATGGGAAGCAGTGAGCAGGGAATATCCATGTGTCACATCCAGGCAGCTGTGGCATGTGGCCCATGACTGCCTCCACTAAAGGCCCTGGGCCAGTCCTGGAGAAAAGTCTGGGCACCAGCACCTCAAAGCGTGGGGGTCTGGGCAGGACCCAGCCCCAGTCATGGGTTAGTGGTAACTGTGGAAGCTGCCACTATGTCCAATCCTCAGCTTCCCTGCAGGGAAGTGAGAAACTTGTTTTATTTGGAAATAACAGACCCTTCCTTCCACAGACTAGTTTTAAAACCCATCTCATCCCAATCCCTGCAGTAAACCCATTTACTGTGGAAAAGAGGCAGGCGGTGCTTGGCCCTCTTCCAGCACTGAGCTTAAAACACAACAGGCACGTCAATGCCTTCAGCTCTCAGCTCTGTGCCCATCTATAGATCTGTTTGAGGTTTTCATGTGTGCAGGGGCTGTAGAGACTCGGCACTGTCCTCGTTCCATATTCATTACCTGGATTTCTCATATCTGCGCCTCGCTGGAAAAGCTGACGAGGGAATTCAGTGTTCAGGCAAAGCACCAACTCCACAGCCCTGAAAACCAACCTCCTCTACAGCACAAACACACCAGTTCTACCAAGCAACAGCAATTTGGATGCTCTTATCCAGCAGAGATGCAGCTCTGTCTACCTCTGTTCCCAAGCATCTCACAGCATATTTGGAAGGCAGAAAGCACTCAATCCCATCCCCAAAATGGGAAATAGAGACAGAGATGGTAGTCACCCAGAGCCCTACAAAAATTCTGTTTCAGAGGAAGAACTTTCTATATAAAATGTCCAAAATTGATATGTTAATCATGGGTCTGTGATGGTCTCCTACCATCACTTCCCTGCAGGGATCCCATGCAAGCAAGAGGGGGACTGGTCACCTCTTGCCCCTCCTGCCTGGCTTGCAGTGACAGGATCTGTTCCTGCAGGCTTGGCACTGTGGGTTTCTGTGCTCTGTCTGTTTATTCCTGCGCAACCAGAAAGATTTTGCAGCCACCAGACTTTATGTTCCTCACTAAAGTGCCATCAGAAAGCAGCTTTTTGCCTATCCAGTCTGTGTCAGCTGAAAGGCTTAATATCCACCCGCTGTCTGTCGGCCATTCCCTGGCTCCCTGACAAGAGAGTGTGAGGTTACACTTTGATAAATAACTTCTGATCATCACCTCCTTGCCACTTTCTTCACCTGGGATATTCTATCCTTTTTCCCCTGAAGAGGCACTAGCGTGATCTGCCTTGAAGTATTCATTATCCCCTTGAAATTTGCCAGCTAATCCCCCCAGGCTTGTCATCTGGAGGACACCTGCTCTCACACTCCACTTCCTTCTGCCTTCTCCCATATATCATCCAGGATTCCTGCTTCTAGTAAAGTCTTGAATTTATTTTGTCTTAGCTTTACTGCAGGTGTGATAGACTGTAATTCTCTCTTCCCGTGGGGAGCAGAAGCCACTTGCTGAGATATCACTTTATCTTCTGGTGTCATTTCTGTGTCAATAGTCCCAGTGCAGCAGGAGAAGGGAAAGACATTCCACAGCCTTCCTATTACTGCTACCCCAGGTTTGAGAGCCCAGGGAAATATCTAGCATGGGATCCTCTCTCTGACAGTTGGCACCAGCAAATATGTCCAAGAAAACTTCTGGGTGGACAGCTACAGATCAGCCTACACCAGAGTGAAGTTCTCTTGATATTTGCCTCATGTCTTGAAGAACTTATTTCTCCCAGTAGAAAAAAAATGTTGTAGAAAAAGAAACTCAAATGAAACTGACCTTCTTTCCCTCAAATATATCCAATCCCTTCTTTTTAATGCTGCCAAGACCTTACCTTTTATTCTCAAGACCCCCACAGGTTAGTGTGTAAATAGGAATTTCCTTGTGCAAGATTATAATCTCTTGCCTTTCAAATTTCTTAAATATCCCTTTGTCTCCTATTATGAGACTGCAAGTCCATCTCATTCACATTTTGAGGACAAAGAGACTGATTTTTTTTTTTCTTCCCCATTGCAAGAGATATTTCCCATGTCCCAAAACATGCTTGGAACCAGAGCCCACACTGGGGCTAAGGAAGGCAGATACTGCATGGAGACCTTTTAGAAGCTGCTGCCTTGTCATGCCTTCCCTTCTTCCCAACACAGGTCTTGGGTGCGTGCTAATCTGGCAGCCACTTGGCCACCAGAGCCATCTGCCAGTGGGTGACTTCACTCAGTCCTGACAAGGAGTCTTGCAGGAGCATTGCCAGCTGATTTGGGGCTGAAGGGAGGAGTGAAAACAGAGCTCTGTGCCAGGGTGCAGGACATGACCTCTGCAGCTCGGTGGGGAGGAACAGCATCAGCAGTAGGAGTAAGTGTGACAGCACATTTCAGGCTGCACCACCTGGAGATGCTGCCAAATTCAGGAGCTCCCCTGAGAGTCCTGGGAAAGCAGGAGCTAGGGGAAAGCCCGTGCTCCCTGATCCCACGCATCTGCTCACCGGAGGCCAGCTGGAGGAGCACTGATGTGGGGAGGGCTGGCAATAGGGGGGCACTTGGAGCCCAAATCCTGGCAGACGGTCCCTGAGAAGCTTTTCAAGAGCAGCTCTTTGAGGCCCGTTGTGCCTGGCTCTGCAGCACACAGAGCACGGCCAGCCCTCCTGGAGCTCCGGACTGTCCAAATGACAGTCAAAAGGATGGGCAGCCAAAATGTCCCCGAGGAGCCTGGCGAGGTTTGATCTCAGCCTGATCAGGATGAGGGCTGGAACTGGGTAATAACACACTGACAGATGAAATCCTCAGAAGGGGCCAAATGCAGCTGCCCACCTCAGTCCCTCAATTTTCCCTCACTTTGCCTGCTGACACAAGAGCTGTGTTCCAGCTGAGGTGTGGAGAGGGCTGAGGGAAAGGGTGTCTGGGTACCAAACAAGATTTTGCAAGCAGGCTCAGGGCAAGTGGAGACCAGCCAATGTGTACATGAGGCAAGCCCCGGACTCCCAGCAGGAAGGAAGATGATGAAGTTCCTTTCTACTTAAATTTTGCTGGAAGCCATATTCCTGCACTAAACTCACTTCCAGGGAGTCTACAGCTGGCATTTCTTCTGTAAAACTCCTTGAGGTGGGTCAAAGAGTCTGGGTTTTGGGAGCAGGTGGAGGGATTCCCCTCACTTCAGTATCTGCAGGAAGGAGCACACTTGGACCAGGGACAATGGCGGCAGTCAAAAGATACCTGCCCTCTGCCTCTGAAAGCCAGAGCATCTTCTTTGCATGGGGATGCTCGAGTTTCAGGATGTCTCTCAGTTGCCTTCTCATTTTTGGGGAGTCTGATGACTCTTAGTGTCCTTACATGTCTTCTTTAGCTAGAGTTGAAATGAGAGGAACAGAAGGAGAGCTATGAAATATGCTATGAAGGTCATCTGCAGGAGACTCTGTCCTTGGAAAGATAATTTCAACATCACAGTGGTCTTGTCAAGGACAATCTGAAGTCCAGAAAGGTGAACTTTGGAGTTCTCCATCAGGGCTTACAAGATTCTCCTTTCAGTTATGCCTGTGTTTTCCCTACACAATCTCTGACAGGTAAACAAGTTATTACAGCTATTTTGCAGACAAAGAACCAAACCTAGGAGTAACTAAAAGTCCTGCCTTAGGTTAATCGAGCCGTTTGTGGCATTAGAGAAAATGCACAGAGTTCTTGATGTTGCCCAAGTCACTAAACCATCTTCCCTCTAATCACACCTGCCTAAGTCCTGAGAACTGCTTGCACAGGCATGTACTTTTCAAAGTGTTTTTTTTACTCTTTTCAAATTTCTAGAGAAATTCCAGGTAAAAGATAAGCAGAAGTTGCCTGAATTCAACTCTCCTGGCATAAATTCCCCTGATGGCAGTCTGATTTTAACTCCCATCTGTACTGTCGCGCCCCTGCCCACAGGCATGAGTCACACTGAGCAATAAATAACAGCTAAATCCTTCTTCTGCCTCGACAGGTGATGCTGAGGATTTTCTCTCTGCGTACACATGGGGTGTAGTGCTACAGCCTGATGATGTATTGTGGCTATTAATTTGGGGACATGAAGCTTTTTCATCATTAATGTCTAACCTGAATGCAGAAATTTATTATTGTGTTTGGGAAGGAAATGCAGAACTTTCTCACTGCTATGAAGTGCTGAGCCTAAGTGGGGTTTTTGGTTTGTTTGTTTGTTTTCCTTCTTTTTACTGGCTCAAGGCAACATTACTTTCTGAGACTGGTACTGTTATGCCTTTTTTCCCCCCTGCCTTTCTGACCTTCGTCATCCCCTGCCTTGTCCTGCTTCCTTTCCTATATCTCATGCTCTGCTGTTTCTTTCTCTCATTCTTTGGCTCCTGCAGCATCTTTTCCTTGTTTCAGTTTTTTCCTCCTTTCCTTCCCTACTCCACAGAGGCACAAAAATCATTTCAGAAGACTGTGAGACAGCAACTGCCCCATGGCACAGCTGAAAGCCACATGAGTTTGGGTTGTCAGGACACTGGCCAAGCTTAAGGCTCTGTGTAAATGAGCTGCTCTTGCAAAGACCTATCCTAAAGTCTCCTGCAGGAACAAGAAAGGAATGAGGGATGCTTAGGAAAAACCACTGCCAGGCAACCCAACTTTCCATAATGTTAAGGGACGGCTTACATGTGCTCAAATTATCCATTCTCCTCTTCTGCAGGTGCAAAAATACTTCTGGGTGCTCTAATGAGTCAAGATCCTTCATGAAACACAAGTATAAATGTAGAGTTGCTATATATAAGGTCTGATGTTGCTGGTAAGTTGATACCAACATATTCCAGGCCCTACAGCAATTTTAGTTTGTGCATCTAGTCAAGGAAAAGGGGGAAAATCTATTTATATGACTTTGTTCAAGATGCTGGTTTCAAAAGCAGATTCTTCAAAGATCTGAGAATCTGAGGTAGTTAAGGTACAGCTAAGACAGGCTTTGCAAATTGCTTCTTACAGAAGAAGACATCACTTGGTGGGTAGGTTTTGTTTGTGCTGCAGTGATACATGTGGGGCACATAGTGAATTTGGTAGCTAGACAGTGGAATCTGCTGAATGATCATGGTTGCTACAAGGTTCAGGTCTCCTCAGTAGTGTTTCATACTAAAAAAATAAAAAAAGGTTAAACTAATCAAAATGCCATGAACATGAATGGAGCAAAAGCAATTGCTCCAGTATTTTCCCTGCCACTTAACCTTGAAAGGAGTCTCTTTAAATTTGCTTCTGCTTGCACTTGTATTTCTCCACAGGCAAGGTGCATAATGAACAGTGCATTTGCAATTTTGAAAGCCCTTGAGGCCACAATACAACTGTATTGGAGGTCTTATGCAGAAAAGAAAGAGGCTGGATTTAGTTTGAGAACCACCCCCCTTTATCTGATCTGATAATTGTGCCTGTTTGGCCTTGCTCATTGGGCAGCCCCAAAGGAAAACCCAGGGATCAAGCCTATTAAAGGGCGTGATGGAAGCATAAGGTTGGCTGTGTCTGTGACAGGCTGGAGGGATTTGGAACGAGGGAGAATTCTGGCATGGCCAGTGCATTTGTACACTTCACTGGAGCTGGCGAGCAGCTGTCTCAAGAGACTGATGCCTGAGCATCCTGGGCTGGGAAAGAGCTGTTCCTGATGGCAGGAGTGGTTCCCAGCCTGTGGAAATGTCTCTACTAGAGCTCTTTCTCAACACACTCCAGTAGCGTGGAAAACAGGAGCAAACAACCCTGCAAAGGCTGCTGTGAGGTGCAGTAAATTCTTTTGTCTCCATTAGTGGGGAGGTTGGTTGGTCCCCCAGAAATGGGAAGGTGATCACGGGCAATAACTGATGGGTTTTTATCAGCTCCTGAAACACCACAGTCACCTCTCATCCAAGACTGGGGATGATGAGACATCCTGGGCACAGCAGTGTGGGAGCACTGGGCAAGGGGTCATTTTGTGGCACAACACCCTGAAAACACTTCGGCTGCATGGATCCAAAGGGAAGAGGGAGCAAGTCAGGAAGGAGGAAAGAACAAGTGCAGGAAGTGCTGGGGCAAAACAGACACAGCAGACCTCCAGGCTGCTCTGTTAGGTAGAGGCAGAAAAAAGAAGGAAAGAGGTATTTAATAAGGATACTTGCTCAAATAAAATCCCTCCTGAAAGAAAGCAGTGCTTAGAAATCACTCAGGGTTTTTCTGCTTTCATGACTCTGTCACTGGAGCAAATCTATTCATCACAGCCATGTATTAATGAATTAGTTAATTAAGCGGCTCATTATTTAATAACTCAGGTTGCAAGTGTGCTGAAATAAAAATCCCCTTTGTAGCCAGAGGCACGTCTTTGCCAATAAGCTAAGCAGTTTATAGTTAATCAGGGATGTTTGCTGTCTGACACAGGCAGAATCTGCTGAATTGCAAACAGTTCATTTCCAAGGTTATTGCTTACACTTCTCTCTGGGAGCTTGTCAGGGCCTCCAAGCCCAGTAAGGTTAAACCTAATAAGCTGTCCAAGGGCAAACACACGTAGAAATGCCCATGAAAGGGCACCAGGGCACTGTTGTTTCTGAATAAACATCCAATTTCCTATTGGTTTACACTGCCAGGTTCAATGCTGATAGAGAGGCTGGTTTATTAATAAGAAGTAAAGCCTCAAAGATTCCAGCTCGTTATGATATTTAAAAAGACAAGGGAATAGCAGAAACATGTGCTGTTGTTTGGCTCTGATATGGCTCCTCAAGATGATTTTGGGAAAGCTCCTTTTTTTGCATCTACATTGGGACACCTCTAAGTATTTATTGGTGTCCAGGCTGGGGTTTGTGCCTCAGCTCCACATTAAGGAAAATGTTTGTGAGGCAGCAAAGCTCACCTTTATCTTGGTCATCGTGTGAGGATAGCTGGGTTTAAAGATGGGAATAAATCCTTACCTTGCTGGTCCACAGGGACCCTTGGAATATGAGGGACGGCACACAGCATTTCCATTTTAATACATTTTTCTCCCCTCTCTGCCTCTAGTCGTGATGTGCAAAACAAACTTGAGAACCTTCCCCAGCCTTTGATGGGACCTGTGACCATTGTATGCTGCTTAGGTACTGGAATAATGGAAGAGGAGGAGCAGAGGAAATAGATATCTAGAAGAAGTTTAGAGACCATGAGTAATTTTTCAGCTACAAAATTGTTAATCTCAGTAAGATGGCCAAATTCCAGTTCAGGCATATGCACTTCTAAGTTTCTTTTGGGTAAATTGTCATTTCCACAAAACTCTGGCACATAAAAGCAGACACTCCTCTCCCACCAGCCCTCCTGCTGTGATTCTCCTCCATCCTCCATGGTTTTGTTCTTTTCCCCTTCACCACCTCCCTTCTGACTAAGCTCTCGGCTGCTACTTCTCCCCGTGTTTGCTCCTTGAAGCAAGTCTGTTCATTATTTATTAGCTACCATACTCTTACACCATCTGTCTCAACTCATTATCCATATTCAGCTTGTCAAATTGACCTTTTATGGCCTTTCTCTGGAATCCTAATGTGTAGTCTGTCCCTCCTTATATAGATATGTGTTGCTAAGCCGTTGCTTTCCAACTCCTACTGTTAAACATTCCTCTCTGTATCTATCTCATGAACACCCAACTTGCTAGTCTGTGCCCCTAACTTCAGAAAAGCTGTTTATTCTGCTTGACTGATGCTTGTTCCCTGTTTCATCTGTTGCACGTTTGCTGTGCCAGCTTGCTGCAGCACATACTGTCTTAGATACGACCTTTAAAGCATCTGCACCAACAGAGTATCAGACTTTAGGATATAATCTCCCTCTAACAGTCTGGGGGACTTTCTGTTCCTTAGTTCATAACATAACATAGTGGATTACAAGCTGAATTCAGCCCACAGCCACTTTGCTCTGAGAGTCACCACCAGCACCACCACATAAGGCCATGGCATTTGAGTGGGCAGTGTGCTGGAAACCAGAAATCTCCCCCAGTGGGAGGGGTGAGAATGAAAAAATGCAAAGGCATTGGAGCAGTGCGGCCAGATTCTTACTCAGCATGAATCAGGACAGTTCAATCAAACAACTGAACTATTTGTGTTCATACCACGTCCATCTCTGCTTCCAAATCCAAGGGCTACTGTAAATGCTTCAGCTTCAAACACGATAGTTTCTCCTCACAGAAGGTTGTGCAACGCAGGGCTGTAGGATCAAATAATGCAGTAAGTATTTTCTCCCAGTGGAACAAACATACACTGTGTGCACCTGCCCAGAAATGTGTAAAACCCACCACAGATCAATAGAGATTATCCAGAAGCCGTAGAACTTCAGTTCAATTGGCTCTGTAGCAGAGGATTTTGAACTAAAATGCTTTCTCTAAATAATTAATCAGGTCTGCTGGTAACACACTAAATCACTCAAGCTCTGGTTTCCCTGTGTTTTTTGATATATCAGAATTGCATCAGCACCATCTTTTCTAACCTACAGTGTGGGAACAGTGAATAAATAGGTCCTGTCCCAGAGACCCCAGCAGCATCTCGGAGCAAATCAATGTTTTTTACACTGCACAGAGGACTTTTACCCTACATGTCCTACCTGTGCTGTGGGGGAGCAATCAGTAGGTGCCATCTGTACTGCTGAAAGTCAGTTCTTTGGACCAGGTGATTTCAAGTCAATGACTTTCAAATATCTTGCTCTCCTTCACAGAATCTGTGGCACAGATAGCTTGCTTAACAAGCTCCGTGGAGAGTTTTTGAACCTGTGTTACATATCTTTCAAATAATTTCCTAATAATAAAAAAGTTTCAGTAGAAACTAGTTTTTTCCTTAGTTTTCACTTAAAACAGTGCCCTCCTCTGAAGCTACAACAAAAGACACCTCTTTTTCCACAGTTCAAAGCAAATTCTTTTTAAAGGTAGGTTCTGCTACAGACTTTGATTTTTACATCTCTTGTTGCCCAGACCCAGTTAGCCTCCTGTGTTTGCAGCCACAGTTGATTGTTGTAGCCATTAACACATAATTTTACACCTGAAAAGCATATATTGACATGCTCTTCCATGTAATCTTGTTGTCTTTGATGGCAAAGTAGCTCCTTTTTGCTTCCAGCTACCATGTCACTGAGTAAGACAACCAGAAAACTCCTATACCCTCCTTGATTTTTCTGAACAAGAGAAGAAAAGAGACCTCAGAAATTATACTGGATCTGATATTGCTCCAGTTGCAATGGGTTTTCAACCTGGGACTGTGATGTAGTCCTCCTTCAAGAATGCTCGATGACCACGATTTCTTTTGGACATTAATTGCAAAGACAAATATTACTTCCAATCTCGTGAGACTGGGGAGGAGTCAGATGGAGTTTTTTTCTCAGCGATACATACAGTATCCTTTACCTGCCTAAAATCCTTTAGAAACTTGCATCCCAAGGGCTGATCTGTACTTCGAGAAAAAAGAGACCAGGTCTTCAGCTGGTTAAATCACACTGATTCACTGGCCAGTGCTCAGATCTGGGAACATCCTCCTGGAAATTCCCCAGGGACACTCTGCTCATCACCACTATTGATTGGGATATTTGACAGAAAGGCAAAGAAAAGGAAGTGACTGCTGAAGACCTGAAGAGATGCGATCTGGTTTGATAGCATCAACCCCTAAAATAATGGTCAATATTTGGGTTGGGCTGAGTTGGGTTGGGTTTGGGTTTTTTGACTGAGTGATGTCCTCCACAGCCAGCTTCTTCTGAAAGTGTTTCAGAGTCCTATGCTCTGAGACTTTTCTCCTGTTATTCTGGCAGTGAAAGAGAGATGCAAAAAGTGAAGCAAGAATTAAAAAGGCTTAAGGCTGAGCTCTAACAGAGATGGCACCAGATGCATTTGTAATCCTTGGATATGAAGGCAAGAGCTACTGTTATTACAAAACATTTTTATTCCACATTTTGTGGATCAATGATATGTCAGGGCTTCCATCTTTCCCTGGCCATTTCCCCCTTTATCCTGAGCATAGTTTGGACCATTAATCCCTGTTCTTGCTTCTTGACTTACAATTTCACTTAGTTTCTACCTTTTTGCATTCGAAGCCCCCTCATTTCCTTTTTCTACCTTCCCTCACATATAAATTCTCTTCGGATCCTGCTGCTTTTCCCTCTGCAGGATCCTTGCCAAGAACCCAGCCTTGCCATCTGTCCAGAAGAATGATGGTATTGCTCAGCTCTCTTCTGGATGCTGAATTGTGTGGCTGCAGCAGCAATTTCAGTGTTAGCAAAAAACCCCCCAAAACCCCCCCAACAATAATCAGAACCCTGTGGAAAAAAAGCCCTTTTCTGCCTCACAGAGGTCAGATACTTTTAGTCATATGCTTATAAATAGCAGGATTACTTTTCCTATACTGTATTTCTCTATACTGTCTTCTTAACAGTGCACCTGAGATAATTTTACATTCATGAGAGCATAATCAGAGTTCCTGTTATTTTTTTTTTTGGTAAAAACATGCCATTTTTTCAAACCTGAATTATCAAGAGGGAAAAAAATCAGTTTCAATGAATGTTTCTAATAAAAAATGGATCAAGCAGCTGAGAGGATGACATTTCTTAAATGAAGTATTTTGTTTCAGTTTGAAACAAATCCCCATGCACTTCCTTTTTTTTGATGCCAATGAAAAGGGCAACTTTGTACAGTATAAGATGAGAAATTTATAATGGACCTGATCTGAAATTATTTTTGGTGTTAATTATGGGCTTGCAGCCTAATTTTTTAGATTTAAAAAAATTATTATTATT
Source organism: Platysteira castanea (assembly GCA_013397175.1). NCBI lineage: Eukaryota > Metazoa > Chordata > Aves > Passeriformes > Platysteira > Platysteira castanea. The sequence continues at coordinate 1,267,782 of VYXC01007095.1, read as the reverse complement.
ATTTATAATAGTTGGAAAGAGGGCAACTTTTAAAGTTCTCCTAAGGTAAAAAACCAATTTTATTAGTTAAAAAAAAATAAAAATGCTAGAAAAGTCACAATAAAAATACTAGAAAATATAAATTGAAAACGTTAAAAAGACCTAGGAGCATTTTTCCTGACAGCTCCTCAGCTGTGAATCTGGGAGCACAGAGACCTCTTTTCCCCAAATTCTAGTTTAGTTAAGGTTTAAGCTTTTGGGGAAACAAGTTGCCATCTATTCATATATTCATATAACCACAGCTGCAAGGGATCTGCAATTCCCACCAGAGGAAGGCTGTGCTGTCCTGACGTGCAGTCTGGAGGGGCACAGAGGTGCCAAGAAGCCAAGGGACAGAGCCCGGGATGCTCAGCCTGCAGCACTTCCATCGAGCAGCACAGTAATCACTCATTGCCACAGTACTCAGCCTGTCTGACAATACTGGTGTCATTGCTGGCTGCCTGAAATCCAGGATGCTGCTCCCCTGGGAGCTGTGATTTGTTAGGCACCTCAAAAATCTGTCCCTTCGTGTGTACAAACAGATCCATTAATTGCAACCTCATTAAAAATCTGAGACTGGAACTTCACAGAAACTTATCTACATAATCATCTTTCTCCTTTCAGTGAGGACAATTTCTTGTCAGGAATTTTTTTACGGTCAGCTTTGTGACTGCAGAATGTCCTTATGGTCACTGTAGGATCTGGGCACCTTCCCATTGCTGTCAGCAGAAAGCAGCTCTGGGGGTGAGGATGTTTTGCAGGAGGAGTCGTCCTTCAGGCAGAATATTAAACTGCTCTGCCATCTGTTTTACAGGGATTATTCTGGTGAATGCTAAAGATCCCTTGAAAGCATTTTTATAGTGTCCCCGTCCTGCTCCTTCTCCTCAGTGTTCAAATAACCTCTCCCTCCTGCTGTTGGGTTTGAGTGTTGTCCCTTTCTGAGCATGTGGAGAGAAAGGCCCTGGTGGCAGCTCCCAGCCTTGGCTCTCTCCCTGCTGGATCCACATCGTGGATGTGCAGTGTGCGTCTTTGTGTGGGCACCCACGGCTCGTGTTCCCACAAAGCAACAACCTCACTCTCTTTGCTTTTCCAGAAACTCCATCATGCCCCAAGGTGCAATATTTCACCAGAAAACCCTTTGCATACCTGCCCTGCTCACTAATTCGACATGATTTCTGTTCTCTGCTAGAGCTCAGCTCTCTGACAAGACCCGGGTGCTCTTCCCGGGTCAGGAAACTCACCTTTCTCTGCATCTCCTCCAAGCTCTGCTGTCCTCCAGCCCCCAGTTTATCACGTCAGCATGCCAGCCTTACCTCTGTACCCTCTCAGAGATGCAAATGCAGGTGTTAATCTGCTTTTTTTTAAACATCCCTTTTCCTAGAGTAGATACTGTTTCTGGTATGAAGCTATCCAATACTTTAGGTTACTATTTTAAGTTGTGGAGCTCAAATGACTGAATTCCTGTCTAAGTATGCAACATCTGAGCTAACTAAAAGCTAGAGCGTACAAGAAAGCTGCAAGGTGGATGGTGTATTTTAAAGAAATGAGGAAAGGAACTGAATTCTGATCTATTCCAGGTTTCTGAGTCCAACACTCCGTTTAATGGGCTCTTTTGGGAACACCCAGAACGAGGCTTTCCTGCCCCTGCAGACTCTGCCTTATGGAGCCTGGCATTTGTTGTGTGTTTAAACCTCACCTGTGTGTCTCAGAAAGGGAACTGGCAGTTTAAAAGGGCCAAGGGTTATAATCAGAATCACTTAGATTGGAAAAGATCTCTAAGATCATTAAGTCAAACCATTGACCCAGCAGTGCTAAGCCCACCACTAAACCATGTCCCCAAGTGCCACATCTGGATGTCTTCTAAACACCTCCAGGGATGGTGACTCCACCACTGCCCTGTGCAGCCTGTTCCAATGCTTGACAACCCTTTTGATGATGCCATTTTCCTAATATCCTGTCTGAAACTTCCCTGACACAACTTGAGGCTGTTTCCTGTTGTGCTGTCGCTTGTTATCTGGGAGAAGAGGCTGACACCCACCCTGCTACAATGGGCTTGGTGTGATGTGTATATTTGTCTCAAGCTCTCATGCATCACTGTGGAGGGTAATTATAGCAACCCAAGCCTGCCATCTTTATGACACATCATGATTTCGCATCTAAATGCTAAATGGGACTGTTAATGAGTGAGTGCAGCTCAGCTTGAGTGAAAGGGTGCTAAAGAATTGGGTCTGGAGTGAATCAGCCTGTGCATATGTGGCAACGAAAGAAAACAAGTGGTGTGAAATAGGAAAAGTGCAGCATTCTGAGGTTATAGCCTGCCTCTCTGCACTGCCCCTTCTCCTAGGGTGATCCCAGAAAACATCCATCCTACAAACTGCATGGAAACCCAATCACGATTTTTTGCCATGACCTTTTCTCTGAATTACACGTTCTTCCCCACACAGGTGACTGTCACCGGTCTGTGAGACTCATCAGCTCATGTCATTATTTCTTAGGCTGCCCAAGATGTGATTCCATCTTGTAAATGCCAATCTTTGTGTGTCAGTGAAAGAGCACGGATGCTTCAATAGGTCTTTTCTAAGTTTGTGATCTTTGATCCTGTTGTTGTGGGAGGCAAAGAGCCCAGCTTTAAGCCTCAGCAGCTTTTAAGTAGAGAACAAAAAGATTTCCAGCACTTGGTCTTTAAGAACATACTTTCACCTTTTGAAAAGAGAGATAGGGTCTGTGGAGACTCAGAGTCTGATCACTTCTGCTATTGATCATGAGTGTTATTGTTACTTCATTTCCTAAAACGAGTTTTCAATCCGGTTCTGTAGCAACCAGAAAGGGACAAACACAGTGAGGTCACTGCGCCTCCTGCTCCAACATTTGAGGTCGCTTTGAAGCATGACCTGCCAGCAGATGATTCTTAAAGGTTTCCAAAGCAAGGCCTAATGTTCTTTTGCACATATTGTTCTTTTGTTTTTTCTCTTTAAATGAAAGGCTCTTTCCCCTACTTTTCAAAAGAAAATATGTCTCTGTGGAACTACATTTTACAGCCTTGGAGAACATGATGTTCAGTCATGACACAAATCTTTGTGTAATCAAGGAAGTTACTTCAGGACTGGGAGGTTCTGAGACTCTAAAGTACTTTTGGATTTTTTTTAACCGTTAAAGGTAACATTCCAGCATTGAAACAAGAGCTGTAGAACTCACTTAAGTGCTTCTGATGGCTGGTAGATGTATTAACTCCCCTGCACATTAACAGCTCTGGTGCCAATGCAAATACTTCTTTACTGCTCTCTGCACTGTAGACTCCTGATCATTATAACCTGATCAGAATGCCTTCGGGATTTTAAAAAAAATTTTTTCTATTACTTTACTGGTCACTCTTTTTGAGCCCTGGAAGAATGGCCTGTTGCCTTTTTCACTTGATGCAAAATGCATGGTGTGATTCAGCATAAAGAAAGGGAAGAGGAAACACATTGAATGTAGTGACAAATAGCCAAGGGGCAGAGAAAAAGAAGAGGTTCTGGCAGGCTCTGCAGAGGCTGTGTTGTAATTATGGGCTACAAATACTTAGGTAGATAAGCAGAAATGCAGAGGAAGCTTTTATGAAGTTCCTTGGAGCAGCTCCATGGACAGAACAGGCAAGGCATGGCCATTAATCTGTGCAGAGAAGTCAAACCTCTGCTCCTGCCTTACCCTGAGCATTTGGGCTGCCAGAAAGTTACAGCATTTCCAGCAGGAGTGATGCCCTTCTGAGCATTTTATTATAGAGAGTGCTGCTGAATGTCTTCTCTGAAGTCATTTTAGCTGCATATAGCACTGTTATTTACAGTGTGTGCGTCTGCGTGCGCTTCTATAGGTCAACTGACTGTGTAGGTAACAACGCCCACATATCCACAGGCTTGTGCCTGCCCATGTCAATCCATAGCTCATTTACACTTTATTTAGGCAAGTAGCTCAAAGCTTAAAGCAAAGTCCACATTCTGTGCATGCCTACGCTGTGCTGGCTGCTCTGGCGTGACTCCACTCCCTTTCCCATGTGCTTCTCCTTCCAAACTCTGTGTCTGCAGCTGTGTGAGGCAGGGGAACGCTGGAGAGCCAGCTGGCTGGAAACTGCCTGGAAAATAATGGAAATCAGGTGTCCAGAAGGAGTATGTGTTTAGATGTGTCTTGACTTCCCTGGGTTTTCCCTGCAGACAGCAGTGATTCTGTATTAGCTTTGTTTCTTTGCTCTCTGTGAAAATCATCCCCTGTTGATGGTTAGATATGGAGAGAACAGAGCTTGGTGTGACTTTTGGTGACTGTATTTGGCAGATGCTGCATGCCAGTTGTACATCTGGCATACAGATGGAGAGACACCAGGGAAAAAAAGAAACCAATAAATAAAATTAATTTTGGGATCTGGATGAAAAAGAAAACCAAGGTCATATTTTGTCTCATTATGATGTTAGCCAGTTGTAGGGACTGGGGAGGAGTGTGCTCTGAGGAGATGATGGAAACATATTTAGCAATCTGAGAGCTCTGTTCCAGCAACCCAGCCCAATGCTGTTCTGCTCTCTGTGGAAAGCAGGACCACATATGGGAGGCAGGACTTCCAGGAATGACAGAAATTAGGACCACATGGTACTTTACGTTCTACTTTGGGTTCCCAGTGAACTTGGTACATTTTAATGCTCTGTTTTTTCTGAGGCTTTGGGTTTTGATGATGCAAAAACATTCCTCTGTTGCCATATTTTTTCAGAGGAGAAGCATGTATTCAAAATGCTGAACATTAAACTCAGTGCATGTGTGCCTGCAAGCTTACTGCTGTCTCATTGCTATTGTTTCCTCTTTCTCAGGACATGACCTTCAGCACCACAATGAATCAGGAAAAACCTGTCAAATCCTCCTAGCTCCCCGGCTGTGCAATTTGCTGTTCCCTCGCTGTTCCTCAGACAGCAGCTTTTCTCACCCAAAGCACAGAAGCCAGCAAGTCACAAATGACAGCTGAAAAGTGAAGCACTACCAAAAGCTGCATGAGACTCTGTCAAGGAGAACCTTTATATATAATTCTCCTGAGCTGGGAAGCTGTGCATCTCGTCAGTTCCAGAGAACGGAGAGAGGATATGTTCAAGTAACCAACACCAGAAACTGCAAAAAACCATACACATTATAGGATATCTACACAGTGACCTACAGCATTTAGAATTCTCCCTTCAGGATGGATGATGGATATAGAAACACAAACCAGGTCTCGGATGACTACAGGTACCAGGATGGCAACTACGACGCACCCAATGACGGCTACTACCGGGGCGGGGACGAGCCCGCGCAGGAAGAGGATGCCCAGAGTGATGTTACAGAAGGCCACGATGAGGATGATGAGGTCTATGAGGGGGAGTACCAAGGGATCCCACACCCAGATGACATTAAAGAGAAGCAGAAGAAGCGAGCCCCTGCCGTGGATGATGAGTACAGAGACCGTGCTGACCTTATGGCCGAGAGGATGGAGGACGAGGAGCAACTTGCCCACCAGTACGAGAACATCATTGAGGAGTGTGGCCACGGACGCTTCCAGTGGACTCTCTTCTTTGTTTTAGGGTTGGCACTGATGGCAGATGGGGTGGAGGTGTTTGTGGTTGGATTTGTTCTTCCCAGTGCTGAGAAGGATATGTGCTTGTCCAGTTCCAACAAAGGGATGCTGGGTAAGTGCCGCTGGCAAACAGCTCTTCTAATGCAGTGAGCAGCAGCTGGAACATCTTTTCCTAGTGACCAGCTGATTTCAGGATCTTCTGATGACTTTCTTCTTGTGTTGAATGGCATGTATAGTCATTCCTGGGTGGATCTGACTCAGGAGGGGTTCACATGCTGATGAGATGCAGCTCTCAAAAGCAGCAGAATTTTGCCAGAATGTGCTGTGGCCCCAGTGTTGGTCACTGGATCTGGGCAAGGCAGCTCACAGTCTGCAGGTCCACAGGGCAAAACTCAAAGGGGTGTTCAAGGATAAATAAGTGAAAATTTAAAGATGGATCTAGTGACTCAAAATTCAAAGCTGTTAGAAACTCCAGGTTTCCCTTTTCTACAGCCCAAAGCCCCAACCAGCAAATCAGCTGTGCAGTCAGTTCCTTCTGCCTGCTAACTTCTCAGTTTGCTCATATGTCCTGGATCAGATGTAGTCAGTGGAGGTTTCTTTTGAGGTCTGTGGAATGTAATTAAAGTGCAGCATGCAGATTAAAGCTGAGGCTACTGGCAACATCCCTTTTGCAGCACTGTCAACATCTCCCTGAGGTCAAAATACAAGGCTTAGTTATTGGGAGTGAGACTGGGTGGAAAGGTTTGGACGAACAATTTTTTCCCTTGAACAATAGACAAGCCAAATTCCATAAGCCAAAGACAACAAAGCCTCCCAGATCTCCAAGAATCAGGACAGGATCCAGCATGGCCTGTAGTGAGAGCCAGCCACGCAATAGGACAGAGCATCTGGAAGGGAAATGAAGTAGCTCTTGGAATAACTGCTTGAGGAGGGAGAGCGTGTGTCTTGATGGACCCGTACTGGGTTTGCAGGGAATCATCAGGGACTGTAGGTCTGGTTATGCTGGCCCAGAAGCCCTGCCTGATGCAAGGTAAATGCAGATTTGGGATTAGACCCCAGCCCTTGACTTCATTCTATTTACATTATTTTCATGTGACAAACACAATAGATACCTATCCCTATATAAATCTCTCCTCTTGGTGCACTAAGGTCATATTCACTTTTCTGTTTCTCCCTTTTTACTTTGAACTTGAGGATCAGGATGTTTCTTTTTATAGTTAGCCAGCTTTGTACTTACTTTTGTGCCTTAAAGAGTTTAGTTACTTTTTTTTGCTTCACAAACCCCTTAAAAATTCTAGCTCAAAATATCTCCAGTCGGATATCTAAAAGCAAACCTCTCACAATGAGATCCTGATTTCAAAGGGACTTTGGAATTCAGCAGCTCCCTGTGGGACACAAGGCTTGGTGTCTTTTCAGCGATGAGACCTTTTTTGAAAAGCAGGTCATTTATTTTGGTGACTCTATGAAAGATGAGATTTTCTGAAACTCTGACCCCATAAATATCCACCACTGTAGAGCTCCAGCTCTGGCAGGCACCTGAATGAGAAAACTTTAAATGTCTCAAGGAAATCTATCTTTGAAGTATTTCTGGCCCGACCACAGGTAAAAATGAACACGAAATCTCCCCAGAGAGCTCATTCTGCTTTTTCCAGCTCAGTATTTGCAAGGCTGAAAGTTCAGGGTGTTCTGATAAGCTCTGAATAAGCAAGGAGACATTTGGGTCCGTATCCAATCCCAGCTCCAGCCTCCTGCGCACTCCAGAGCTAATCTGGGACTGCTAATGAGGGGAAGAGAACTCTTCTTGCTGCTTTTCCTGCCCACTTTCAAGCACAGCTTGTGAGAACCTGACTTTGCAGAACAATTTCTCCTGTCCTTAGCTTTGTTGTTTGGGGGGTTTTGCCATCAAAGCTTGAATTCACACTATTTCATGACTTCATTGTGAGAGGGAAAAAAAAGAATTTTGCTAAAAACAATAAAAGCTGGTTCATCTTAGTTTGGGGTGGAGAGCAGAGTGGGTGGTTATGGTAGCGTTCAGTTGTTACTGACTGGTGGTGTGCATGGGGCAGGTCTCTGATTCAGTCCATCTTACTCATTAAACACCCTTTCTTGTCTGCTGGGCATTGCGCTGCTGCTGGATCTGAGGTTTGTGAGGTGACTCTTTGTGAAAATGAATTAAGCAGTCTTGGAAAGCCTTACATTGCACAGCAGTGCTCTGACGTGAGTAATGAGTAAGTGGGGGGCTGCTGGAGGGCACAGGAAGGGAACAGTGCAGACCTCTGGGTCTGGAGAGGGGAAGGAGACCTTTCTGCCAAATGAAGGTGGCAGCAGCAGGGAAGAGGGTATTGGAGGTTTGACAGGCAGCAGGGCAGTGCAGGGATGTGAGGTGTGGGTGCAGCCCTGCCTCCACCACAGCAGGGAGGTTTCACCTCCTTTCTGAGCAGCTGGGGCATAAGGACAGCAGATATCAGCTTCTCAGGGGGAAGGCTGAGGAAGTGCTGTTGATGGAGACAGGAACATAATAATCAAAATCTTTCTTCGAATAGCTTCAGCTCCCATCCACCTGCAGCTAGGAAGAAAGGTGTCTCCCACAAAGCTCAGAGCCTCCAAGACGAGCTCATGTCCCTCTGTGAATCCACTCCCTCAGTGGTCTATGGCAGTGCACACTGATCAGGGTTCAGTTACACTTAGGGCTTGATTTGGTGGCAATCAAAGAACCTTCATGTCAGTTTCTAAAGTGCAGTGACAGCCTTGCACGAGTGTGTCTGCACAGGATGAACAGGGGGGTGATTAGAGCAGGCACAGCTTTCCCTCAAGTTATCACAAGGTTTTAGGGAAGCAGGGATATTATCCACACAAGCTACTGCCTCTTGCCTTATCCCCATGTACCAATAAACATCTACAGATAAGCTCGTGTTTATTCCCAAAGAACCGATTATCTCCCCACATTTTTGCTAAGGAAACATAACCAGGTTTTCCCAGGTGCAGTTAAGGTCACTTCCAGGCAGCTGCTAACATTTAAACACACAAGGTCTCAGCCATAACAAGAGAGGCCAGGAGGGAAAGACTGGGAAATAAGTCAGGTGAGCAATCAAACTCCAGCAGAAATAGGAAGGGACAAATAAGAGAGATAAAGCAGATGCCTCCTAAAGACCAATTTAGTGAAGTTCAGCTTCTGCTGAAAGGCCATTTTGCATTAAACATTCTGCATATTGCATATTTTTCCTCCCTTGGAAAGCAGTCATGGGAAAATATCAAGCAAACCATGGCCAAATTATGCAAAAATTGCAAATAAACAGATGCCCACAGTGTTTCATGAAATGTGTGAAATGGATATGACACATCTTAGAAAACGTTTACATTTCGTTCTGAAAATAAACATCTCACCATCAGATGCAAATTAACAGCTATTTCAGCCCTAAATATCCCGAGTGGGGCAAAACACGTATTTGGAGTTTTTCAGTTATGAGAAATGCTGTTTTAAAGATGATTTCAGGGGTATTACAAAAATAAAACCCAACGAAAAAAAGAAACCACAGGATACATATTTTAGCAGTTTGATTTAATCAACTTATAATACAAGTTGTTAAGAATAAGTTTGGTAACATGTAACAACATTATTTTTACATATTCATTTTATAGATCTGCTTTGTTGAGCTTTCATTAGCAGTAGTCAAAATAACAATACAATTCTTAAATTTACTGCAACATAATATTTCTTGTCAGTATGATAAATCCTATTGGAAAAATAATTTTTTTTATTTGCTAAGGATAATCAAAAGAGTCATAAAATTTGTATTTTTGTATTTGCTGAAAGGCACACAGTATCATTATTTGGAGAAATATTTTAAAAATACATATCTTTACATGCTATAAATCACTTCTTAGAGGACTAAATATTGTGTTAGCAAGCACAAAGCAGTAAGTACACAACAAGTATAAAAGATAATGACATAGTAATATTTTAAACTTCTTCACATCCTGCATCTAAAAAACTCGAGGCATGGTTAAAGCATCAGCCCTCCCAGATCCCAGAGCTGCAGTTGTGCTATTTCACAGTTCACTAAACTGAGACAAGGAAATTTTTAAGAGCTTTGCCCGTAACTGTAAAACAGCTACACCAAGGCTGAGAATAAAATTGCTTTTTCAGGCTCCCTTTTCCTTTTTATGATTTAATAATAATTTTTTTAAGGAGAATATCATATCACAGACTCTTAACCTCACAATAGCGGATTAAAAAAACTAGGAAAAGAGATCCTATAAGTAATTATGCTTTTATGTAGCAATTCAAGCTTGGCTGTGCGAGTCAGGTTAAATAGGATGTGTAACATCCCTGCTTTTAGTCGTGTGAAGAGGATGTTTTATTATCAGCTGAGATAAAATCTGGTCACAGCTTCTCATTGACCTGAATTCACCTGATATTACAGTAAATCCTAATCCCCTCTGCAGAGCTCAGTGGCTTTTCTCCACTTCTTTTTTTTCTCTGGCTGAGCATGGACAAGCCCAGCCACAGCTCCCTTGCTCTGCCATGGTTATTTGCTGCCTCTTTTGCTCCTCCACGACCATGGACCCCCAACACAGCAGCCACTACACCCTGATGAGACTTGCCCAGGTCAGGCGTGGATTCCTGGCTGCAAATTTGCTCTCGGGTGGGAATGCTCAGCCTGAGATGCAGCCCAAGGAGCATCACCACCTCGAGCAGTAGGGGGAAAAAAAAACCCGGTATTTTTGTGATTTAAGAACACCCCACATTTTGTGCAGGTTGGATATGGGGATGAATGGCTGTGTCCCCATCTGTAAACACTGGGGGAATTTCATCTGACGCGTTCCAGCGTGAGGAGGTTTTTGTTGGGTAGCAAAGGATTTGTTTGGCCTCCTCTGCTGAAATCCTTGCTTTAGCGGAGGGGTTGGGTGGGGAGAGCCAGATGGTCCCACGAAGATTGTGGTGCTGGACAAGTCCCGTGGGGAGATGTGAAGCCGGCTGAGCGTAAACACCACCCACGCCCCGCTGGCAGCACCGAGCCCGGCTGTGCATCACCTCAGCCGAGCTGTGCCACAGCCCCACGGGCTCACCCACCCTCCCCAGCTCCAGCTGCACACCCCCTCCATCCCTGCAGCCAGGCTGGCCCGATACCCACACACGGATCTCCCAAAATGGAAAGAGGGCTTTCCCCTGGGAGATTCCCTTCTCAGTGCCAGAGCCTCTGACTGTGGAAGGAGTCTCACTGCTTGTATTAATCAACAAGGAGAGTGCAATGGGATGAGCCTTTCCTTTGACTTCCATTTAAAAGGTTGAATTGATTCATGGGGAAAGCACTAATAAGCCTACAAGGAAGAACAGATTGAAAACTGCAGAAAGAAAGGACAAAAAGGCCACCAGCCCTCAGCTCATCCTCTGTCAAGACCTTCCCCTGTTCTGGGACAACACTGTGTCACAAGAGAGTCAGGGCTATCACTACTTTATTCCTCTCTTTCAATTACTTACAACTGGATCCTGTGCCTTGTCACATCCATCTCCCAAATTGTCCAGACCTGACTCACAAAGTTTTGTTTGTGTCCATAAGGTGCATCCCTAACAGGTTCTACACCAGTAATATTATTCGAATTTTGTTTTTATTACAGCTTGAACTGCAATAATTTTCTGTTGTCCAAATGCTTTCCCTCTTAAAGAGCCTCTTTTTTTAGCGTAGGGCTATACTGGTGGTGGCCTGGGATTTGAAGGCAGGTAGGAGCTTTCCCATTCCTGTAGTTACTGGCTCCATGCAAACCAGAGACAACCGCGGGCCCAGGCAGCCTCCTCACTTCCCTGACAGCCCCATGGATTCTGGGACTAATTCTTCTCAGTGAGCTGTTTGGCATTTTTTCTGCTCAAATTTTCTATTTATTCCACAAATCTTTGTCCTGTCATAAAAGGGATTATTTTTATATGTGCCTCTTTTTAAAGAACTTTAATCCCATTAACTAACAATGAGAAAAATTCATGGTTGTGATGCAGATTTAGGTAAACCTTGAATTTTCTGGGTTTTTTTCTGAAACCCTTAGAAGTGTACTTTTAACTATGTTGAAGTAGTAAAAATACAGTTTAGCACACACAGAGCCATATGCTGTATCTGCAGAATATTCCTTTCCTTATTCCTAGAACTTCAGCTTTAACTTCAAATTCCTGTATAACACAGAGCACACAACTTCAGTAAAGGCTAATAAATTTCTTAGTGTGAAAATGTTAAATATGTTACCTCTTTTCTAGTGGGAATAAGCCCAGTCAGTGGTCACATACTTTCCTTATAACTTCAGCAATGGATGAGTCATAACCCAGAATTTATTCATAGAATTTCAGCTCTTTGGTTTTCCACCACTTTTATGGGAGGCGGCTGCAGACTTTCCCACAGACATTCATTATACTCCAGGACTTGTGGAATCGTCTGCAAATAATGGCTTATTCAGAGTTGCCCTTAACATTTCATCTGAGCACCTTATGTGTCAATTGGGAAGCTGATCCCTCCTAGCACAGTCTAAGTCTGTGTGGTTTGGAGCCAAGTTTAAAAGTCAGGATTCTGGTGCAGACCATTGTGATGTTGCACTGTAGAATATTTGGTGGACAGAACTAAGCCAGCAAAAGAAACACCATTTTGTGATCACTTTTCCTGGTCCAACTCTCCTTAAAATTTGAGTTTCCTTGATATGAGCTGGATCTTTTTCAGAGGTAGCAACCATCACAGTGTTCTCTGGAAGATTGTCTCCCTGCAAAGAGGCTGCTTGAGTAACTATTCCACTTCTCCCTGGGTCCCTGCCACCTTGTTGTCAATCCAGGACACAGCAATCTGCAAAGCAGACGTTGTTCTGCACCCTGGGTCCCAAGATCCATCAGCTGACTGAGTGTTCTATAGCAGCTACCCCAAAATTTTAATTACAGTGGCCAGAACATGCAGTCTTCACCAAAAAAAGACCTCTCCATGATAATGAAGTGTTCTGTTGATTTTGTTTCAACCCTGAAGCATATATTTTCATAACTAGGATCCTTCCCCTCAGAACCTGGCCAAGTAGACAGTCTCTGGTTGTCCCTGATATTTTCTTTACTGCAGATTTTTATTGTTTTAAATTTATGAGGGACCACACATCAGCTGATTTATCATATATAATAACTAATTAAAGCAACATCCTCTAGGTGAGCTTGTGACATTACCAGCTCTGCTGTGATTTATGCTGCTCACTGATGGATGCTGTGTTGCAGAGATACAATCTTCCCTTCCATCACAAATTTGGGCTCCTTAGTCAGAATCTGCAGGGGTTTCCTTACAAAAGCAGCTCCACCTCTTGATGTCGAGTTTCAAGCACTGCCACATCCCATGGTGAGCCCATTCTCTTGGCCAGAGAACAGGCTGCCCCTCACCAGTCACTGCAGTAAAACACCAGCTAGAAGATAGTAACAATCTCCTCCACCTCCTCCTGACCTGGGATGTTTTCTGTTACTAAGAGGATTTAGATGAACATCTGCCATCCAGGGATTTTCTCCAGGAAAAAAAGAAAAAAAAGGATAAAAAAAATTAAGTTTGGCAGATCATTTTTCCTTCCTCATCAGGGTCTGGCATGCTGGCAGGGCTCGCTGTCAGATGGGTGGCTGTGATGCACCAGTGAGCAGATACAGGGCTCATCATCACTTCCTTCCGCTGGCTGCCATCAGAGTTGCTCCATTAAATGTGGCTCAGGAGCCAGGGTAAAAGCATTAAATTATCCAGCACTGCATTAAGATCCTTCCTTCAGGAAGATTTTGGACTGAAACTGTTTTTGCTTTGGCTCACCCTTGTAATGTGCAGTTCGGCGAACAAGCTGGAGGTCAAAGTTAATAGAAATAGAGATCCCAGACTCTGAGATGTGTCTGTATCTTCCCTTCAGATCAGTGCCTGAAACCTTGGCACACCTTCGGATCACCTCACCAGGACAGCTTGGATTAGGAGGATAGGGCAGGGAGTGCAAGGATTGGTTGCACAGAGCCACGTGCTCATGGTGGAGGTACAATTGGCAAAATCCTGCTCCACAGTTCTGGTACAAAGGCTTTTAATGGACAAGAACAGATTTTTTTGCCTTTGACACACAAATCCTGCCTATCAGACATCACGTGGATAGAAAAGAATCACTCACAGAGGGGTGAATTCCACATTCTCCCTGTGGAATAGGGAGATTTAAGAAATCCAAACTTTTCCACATCTGATCAATGCGAGACAAGTGTCCTTCAAATGCTGCAATGGATCTCTGCTGCATAGCTTTTAATTTAGTAATGCATTTTAAATCAAGTGCAGGCATTTGTAATCAAAAGGAAGACAGGATCAGCTGCCAGATAACTCTGCATTAGCCCTTAGCTGGCTTTGCTGGATGGCACAGAGCTGCCTTCAGCCACCAGACTGATTGTTTTGTTTAAACATTAATGAATTACTAAAACATTCATCGCTACCTTATTTTCCACGTCATGTGTTTGACAGAACAGATCCTGGGGAAGGCATTGGCTCTCAAGAGAAGCCAAGCTTGGTTCAAGGTGAGGAATGAATCTCCAAGGAGTCAACCATGCCTGAAAAAAGTTTCTTTTAGCTGTATTTCTTCAGTCAGTGAATAGGAATGTTTCCTATTAAGGCAGTGTATTTACTTGCTCAGCATCCGATGCCTTCACTCGGGGCCAGGGATGCAGGGAGCACTGCTGCTTTCCTTCAACCCCTGCTCAGTTGGGTCTTGAACCTGACATGTCCCCAGTCTCCAAACATCCTCAAGCCTCATTCTTTTCCTTCAAGAACTCCCTGCACTGCAAGTTCTGCTTTCCGGCGAGCAGATGTTCTCCATCCTGAAATAGCTCAACTCATCTGGATCACATCCAGCCATGACCAGGCCCCATCAGGATCTCCACAGCAGGACTGTGCAGCCTATAGACACAGACTATAATCCTGTCCATGGGGTTTGATATGATGCAGGAGGTATTCTTGGGAGCAGCCCCTTGTACCTCTGTGCTCCCTAGGAAAAACTGTGGTTGCAACCAATTTCTTCTGAGCTACATCTGAAAAGTAGATAAAATAAATGAAAAAACTACATTCCTGAACCTTCGAGCATTATTAACTAGTGCTATTTACACAGTTACCTGCATAAAGGAAAAGGCAAAAAGATCTGTGGCCTTTCTGCAGCAGTGGCATTAGAAGAGCCAAGGACAACTGCCAGGTTCTCCAGGAGAGTAGCAGGCACCAACTGAGCAGGGTACAGGGAGACGACCTAGAGTGGAACCCCATTCTCTCCTGTCCAGCCTGGCACTAAATGAGTCATTGAGACTGTCTTTTGAGGACCCCATAGTAGAAGATCTTGTGAAGTCAGGTTAAAAAGAAGAATCCATCTTTCTTAAAAATGTCAGAGAGTTAATTCTGTAGAGCAAACTGTCCAGACAAGACTTAGATTCTACCTTCTCCTCAAATTTTCAGATCAAGACTGCACTCTTGAGTAAGCTGTCCTTTAGTTAGATGCCAGATCTTGGCCCAGTAACGAAGGAAGTAGCTGAGCTACATGAGGTGAGTTTGGGTAGATCTGATCCTTTTGGATAAGGCTGGGAAAAGCAGGGAGTGAAAGAGATGAAACACTGCAAAGAGATTTAGCCATGCTTCATCAGTCTCTCTGCTCTCACAGCTTCCCGAGCACAAACAGCAGCCTGACAGAGCCTCTCCCTACACACCCTCCATCCCGCTGCACTCAGGGGGGTCAGAGGAGTTAAGACATCAGACTTCTGTTGTATTGTTGGTGGCACATAGCTGGGACACGTGCATCCTAAGCTGCTTACGCCTGGCCATTGCTTACGTGCAGGGGATATGTGAGCAGCGAGGTTGGGAGGGAAAGATGCAGATCTGGTCAAATGAGGGTATGTCCATATTGCCTGAAGTCATGCAAGCTCTCAGGCACGAGATGGGAAAATTACTGTCCTGCCAATGGACAGAGTTTCTGGCATCTGAGATTTGGGGGGGATAGGAGTATCTCTATTGCACAGGATGTCAGGACAACATCAGCTGCCATATGGGCACTTTAAAATCTGCTCCTACATTGCGTACTATCTCCACCCTGTTAACAAGCTGACTGTCTCTCATTTCCAGGCTTGATAGTCTACTTAGGAATGATGGTGGGGGCTGTCTTGCTGGGCGGCCTCGCTGATAAACTGGGAAGAAAGCAATGCCTCATCATATCACTTGCAATCAATGCTGCCTTTGCGTTCCTCTCCTCCTTCGTCCAGGGATACGGATTCTTCCTCTTCTGCCGCCTTATCTCAGGCCTCGGGTGGGTACCTGCTGAATCTCCTCCTTGTCCTGGAGGAGCCCCAGCACAGCTGGGCAGTTTGGGTGTGTGGAGTGGGACAAGGAAGGCTGCTCAGGAGATGCATCCCTGGTACCCACCCAGGATGGCATTGCCATTTAGGATGTGTGGCTGTGTAACCTCACTCTTGACCCTTAGAGCTGTAATGGTGGGAGGGTTTGGTGGATTGATGTTCTTCTGGTACTGCCCAAATTGTGCAGAAAGGTGGCTGAGACTGAAAAATGCCCACCACCAAGGCCTCCAAAGAGACCCTCAGCAGTTCTCATTGGCTGTCTGTATTGTGCCTCCCTAAAGTGAGTGATCATGAAATAACAAGAGAAGATGTTTAAGTGAAGAACAGGGTATTACTCTGGCTTTCCTGTACAAACTGTACAGGAAATTCAGCTTTTAGAGCATGAGAAGAGTCATGTTCATCTTTGATGCCTAAGACCAGTCCAGCCAATGAGAGATTTGCATTTTTCCTCCAAGTCTCACTTCTGAGCAGCCCATCTGTGAGTGTGACCTTCCCTCATTAAAAACTCAGTCCTAACCACAAAGACATTGAAGCAGAATCTCATTTTTCCCATGTGCTGTTTTTTCTCCTCAGTATTGGGGGCACCCTCCCCATCGTGTTTGCCTATTTCTCAGAATTCCTGTCTCGTGAGAAGAGGGGGGAACACCTGAGCTGGCTTTGCATGTTCTGGATGATTGGTGGCATTTATGCCTCAGCAATGGCTTGGAGCATCATCCCACATTACGGTAATTTGTGCTTTTGACTTTCTACACCACCACATTCCTGCACCACTGCACCACCCCAAACCCCTGCCCAGGTAGCGACAGTTCTTACACATCCCAGCATAAACACCACTGAAAATAATAGACACCTGAAGTGCCCACAGAAGGTTTCATAAACTGACTGCATGATTGACTGACGGATACTGAGGCTGTAGACAGGACTGGATGGAGCTGCTTTCCATCCAAAGCCTCAAATACATCCCTTCAATTACACTGCTGGAGCCTGAGCTCTTCATCTAAATGTCAGCTCATTCGGGGAAAAATTGACTGAGATTATATTGCAAAAATTGATCCAGTTATCAAAAATAAACAACTTTAATCAGGGAATTGCTGGATGCTGTGAATGATAGCAGTGAGGACAGCACATGTGCTTTCCCTTAGCCAAGTGCCCACACTGTCAGGGCTGTGTACCTGGTGACATATCTGCTCAGCATGTGATGGGCTGAAGTCACTTCTGACTTCACCTACATGGATGCAGGAGTGGAACGGGTTCCCTGCCCTCAGCTGGAAGTGGGAATGAAGACGTAGATGGCTGTAAACTGAAATGTACTTGTGCTCTGAGGAACAAAAGTCTGCACATCTCATGTTCCTTGAAACGCCTGTATATAACCTAGGAAAGCACCAGAAGCAAATATCTACTGGAAAAGATTAATTCCCCAGTATTCAGTGACAGCAGCTGTTTGCAAAATCCTGTTTGAGGAAAGTAGGACAGTCCACAAAACCCATGAAGAAAACCACTAACATTTACCTATCAATCCATTTTTAGCACGTTTAAAGCACATTCAGTATAAAGAAATATTCATGCTTTTGATTGATATGACAGAGTCTGTTGGAAGAAATAGGCAAACTTACTGCAGGGGTGCCAGGTAGAAATAATTCTATTATCTGCAACAACATTTCCTTTTAAAAGCCCTTAGATATTTACATTACAATTATTTTTCAGATAACTTTTTGATGTGGCATTTTTGTAGCTTCTTTTTTGATTTCCAATGTTCCACCTACTATTTTGGAACTTTGTGAAATCATTAGAACACCATGACAGGCTCAGATGAGACCTCTGCAAAACCCATTGCTTGATGATTTCCTTATTATGTGAATAAAAAATGTTTATAGAAAAAAAATGAATTAAACAGTCCTTATGAGATTTGAGCCTGGGAAGAGTACATGGAGCAATGTAAGAGAATGAGGTGTAACTTTCCAGTTCTTAGCAGGAGAATACCAGACTTGGTCAAACACCAGGAAAAAAAACAGGAGAGGGGATACCTCAAGTGCAGGATTAGGATTTTGATATTTCTAAATTTTAACCCCAGCTCAGGTTTTGTAGGTCTGGAAAAAAAAACAACTTACTTTTCTTGCTCACTTCCATGAAATATGAAACACATATGTGATGTAGGAGATGGAAAGAAGCCGTCTCTAAGGTGCCTCTCAGATCAGAGATTGAACCTTTGTAAACCTTCGTTAACATCACTGAGAAGCAACCAATTATAGTCCTTATTCCTGTACCATTTTCCAGCCTTACTTGCCTACAGCTGCACGGAGCTGTTCCTATCACTGGGTGATTTCAGAACTCAAAGATAAAAGAAGGTTTTTAAAAGGCAGAACCTGAGCGTGTTCCAGTTTCTGTAATGAACCTGAACTCACTGCTATCTATTGAGCATGCTATCGAGCCATCAGTACTACGAACAGCAAACTTTCAACCTGTCCTCATGCCAGAGGAAAACTCAGAATGCCTGGTCAGTATTTTCACTTGTTGGCCCTTGCTGTTTCCAGGCTGGGGGTTCAGTATGGGAACCAAGTACCACTTCCACAGCTGGAGAGTCTTTGTACTCGTGTGTGCTCTGCCCTGCATCGCCTCCCTGGTGGCGCTGAAATTCATGCCTGAAAGCCCACGGTTTTTGCTGGAGGTAAGATGATTCATCTCAAATGTTGCAGTCTGATATCAGCAGAGGATGGCAGGTCCCTAATGTGTCACTGTCTGTCTTTCTTTGTCCCATCAAACAGAGCACAAGCTCAGAGGCAAAGCCACTCCTACATGTCTACACCAGCTCCACAGACTGCTTAAATCCCAAAGATTACAGACTATGGGGTCAATCACTGATGATTAGTGTGTCACTGCCAGATGGGGTACAGACAGAAGGTAGTGAGAGATGGGAATTTTATATGTCCAACAAAGGCACTTTGAAAATATCTTGCAGGGTTTGGGCGTGGAACTACTAAATCCTGGTGGTAGAGCAAGGGACAAAGTACATTTTACTGAGTAAAATACTTAAACCTTAGAAATCTTAAGCAAATATTCTGTATTTCCACTTTACAGGTGGGAAATGTAGCAATACCTAGTTCAAGTTAATCCTGCAAGTCTTTAGCAGATTTGGGATGAGAGTCCAGTTCTCCTCATCTATCTCCTGTTCCTTCATCTGTTTTTAAAACTCTATCCCTGAGCCCTTTTCTGCCTCAGACAATTCCTTTCTCCAGCACAGAGCTGCTGTACTCTGTGAATACCAACCTTTCTTTCAGCTCTTCATATTTCATGCAGCCCATGTTGTCTGTGTGCTTCCCCACTATACCAGACCTCTAGAGCTGCTTTCTCTCTGAGCTTTGATAAATTACAAAGCTGGGAGCTCGAACATTTGCTTTCCTTCTCTTTGGTGTTTTCAGATTGGTAAACATGATGAAGCCTGGATGATCCTCAAGCAAGTTCATGACACCAACATGAGGGCCAAGGGCGAGCCAGAGAGGGTTTTTACGGTGAGTTGAGCAAAGCCACCAGTTAAGAAAAGCTGGACTTACCTTCCTTAGTGCAGCACAGCACCACTTTATTCCTCCTTGGGACTCTTTCAATGTAATCTCTCCTCCAGCAATCAGAAAAAGGGCTGTGAGAAACATTTCGTGCATTTAAATTTAAGATACCAGTCTGCTTTTTCAAGAATTAGTCAAGTCTGTCAATTGCAGTGAGTACTCTTCATTCCTGGTGTTACTCTACATCCTTTAGACCACTGATTTTAATTATATGCATGCTTAATTGATTTGCTTGAAGAGACTAAAACAAAATAAGAGAGATATTGGCCATGTGGGAGACCTGAGTCACACCTTTCTCCATTCTGGCTTCTAATCAAAGTCTGATTAAACTTCACGTACTTTCTAATGAGCTTTCCAAACTCCACCTGCCTCATACCCAGTCTTTAATCTCTCCAAGGGAAAGTGGGATGAGTGGCTATTATTCATTGGTCTGCTGCTTGTTGTGAAAAAGGTCACACCAGCAGAGTCGTTAATAGTAAAATCAGAGAAAAGGTTTATGCTGGGGTTAGCTGCAAATTACTGTAATTCAGTTGTAAAATCCTGGTGAGCGAGCCAGGGAAGAACTCTTGATTTATGCTTTTAGAGATGAGAGTGCACATGCTTTTAAAGGATGGGAAAAAAGCAGATACACTTGTGTGTGAAACATGTATTTGTGATTACGAAGGAGAGCGAGGCTCCATGTTCAGAAGGGTTGTCAGGAAACTGTGCCCCTTGGGAGTGATCCTTCAAGGAAATTAAAATTTCATATCTGAGCATGACAATTGTGTGCAGGTTCATGTAGGAACTTAATGAGCACGTGTTATTTTTAGCCTACCAACCATCTGAGTGATGCAAGCCCTGACAGCTAAGGTGAGAGAGATGTTGTCTTAAATCCATCGCTGGCTTTGCTGTAACGCTGAGCTGGAAATGAAGCTCAAATATAAATACATATATATATCTCACAAAGCAGGGCACTATGAGAGTCTGAGCAGGAGAATGAAGGAGCAGCTGTACATCCCCAATGAGTGCTTGTTACTCCATCCAACAGAGTCATGACTGCGGTGGAGGAGCTGAGCTCGGTATCGCACCTCGGGTGCGTCGCGCCGGCTGAGCCGAGATGTACTGACACCCGCTGGCACAGGCGGGCGATCAGCGCTGCTGGTGTGGCACAAACTGTCAGGTTTTGTGTTTTTCTGATAGGCCAGAAGTTGTCAGTTTGTGGTGAGTCAGCTGGTACCGGGACAGTTCCCAGATCTGACATTTAATCGGTGCCAGGAAGAGGAATGCGGTGACTCCACAGCTGAGCCAAGGCGCTCGTTCACACTCAGAAATTTATTCAGCAAATTTTTGGCTTCTCCATGTGTTTACAAACAGTTCTGTTTTCCTTGAATATGTCGTTTAATTAAAGTTACTACGCAAATATTTGCTGGGACCCATTTGTAAGTTTTGCTGAGCAGTGCAGTTCATGTACTCAGCACTGAAAATTCAGACTGTTTTGGTGAAGCAAACTGATTGCATGGTGTGGGCTCACTTGATGGCAGGATGCATTTTCAGCTGCAAAGATTCCCATCTACACATTTGTTTGTCATAAAAGTTCTGCCAGTGGTATTTAAAAGATGTGGAATGAGAAATATTCCTGCTAGTTGTCTTAGAAGAAAGAGATCCTGAGGACACAGTGTGGATACTAGTGGCTGATCTTGGAGATAATTTTTACTATAATTAACTAGTCCTAATTTGTAATGGAATTCTAAAGATAGAGAAATAAGGTAGTATACAGGCCCATTAGCCAATAAGTGAAAGATTGAAGTGGACATGATGCACTTAAAATATTTCATGGAAGAAGAGAGAGAGGATGAAGGGATGGATGAAAAGAAGAAAGGAAGGTTTATTTCTGTTAATAGTTTCTTGCTGTAATTAAATCAATCAGCTCAATTGCTAATGCTAACTTTCAAGGAAAGAATAATAAGGGTTATTAGGTGGAAACATTGCCCAGAAGACAGTGGAATTTAAAACCACCCAAGAAATTTCAGTCCAACTATTTTTTCTATTTTTTTTTTCTTCCTCCAGGTTTCCTATATCAAAACTCCAAAGCAAGTAGATGAATTTATTGAAATCCAGAGCTCAACAGGGACCTGGTACCAGAGGTGGCTGGTCAGAATCACAACTACTTTAAAACAGGTAAAAAGAAGAACAAACTTCACACCGGCTTTTGATCTTTGGGTTCCAGTGCCTCATTCATTCAGGTCACTGTACCCTGAAACTCTGATTCTCACCTCAGAAAATCTGCTGGTTTTTGCAAAGGGCTGTAATCTGGCCGCACTTGCTGTGCAGATGTGTGCACCTGCAAGCTGCCACACTGCCAGCCAGGCCCCAAAATGTCCCTGTGAGCATCACTGCCATCCAGCAGGGCAGAGCTTCCAGGACCAGCCACAGCCCCAAGCGCTTGGCTCTCCTCCTGAGCAGGTAAACACTGATTCTCTCTCCCCAAGTCTAAGTGAAATTACCACCTGCAGTAGAGGCAGAAAAGGTTTGCTCTTTGTTCCTGCTGAGACCGAGTTTCTAAGAATGTTATGTTGTCTCCTAGGCTAATTTAACCTTTCACACCTGCTATGCTGCTCACCTAATGCCCAAGCAGGACTGTGGAAAACCTTGCTAGAACTTCTTGTCTTGAAGGATGAGCTGAAAGTAAAGGGAAGTTCTTCTTAACTGATAGCAATGCAGGTGCTATACTATTACTATACTTACGTGGCAAGTTAAGAGCTTGAGGAGTTACATCCCCTCGTTCTTGGCAGCATTTTCTGCAGTGAGTCAACAGCAGATCTTGGTCCGCCTCCTGCTTGGCTTCATCCCTACCTGATTTCATCTTATACCTCCTAAAGTGCCAGCTGTGTTTGGGCTTTTGCTCTTCAGAGAGCTTTGGAGCTCGGTTTGAAAGCACTCCTGACACCATACATAATTTTGAAAAGATAAAGTTGTCAGAGGGTCTGAGAACAATCTCATATCCACATTTACTGATATAACCTGAGAGGCACACTGCATCATACCCAGCCCTAGTCAGGCACTCCAGCTCCTTACAGAGGGCTCAGATCAAGTACCCCGGCACAGAGCTGAATAAGTGATTTTTTTGTAAGCCATTCACTCAATAAATATAATTTTGAAAAAAACACTGAATATAAGCCACACATCTGACCTTCCCCTAGTGAACCCATTTTTCTGACATTAGGTTTATGATGCACTCAGAAATTAAGCTGTCGAGTGTCTGCTGGGGTGTCCTGGCAGCTAATTCCTTCTTGTGGATTTGTAGGTCTGGGACAACGTGCTCTATTGTTTAACAGCCCAGTACAGGATGAACACACTGATGCTGGCTGTGGTTTGGTTTACAATGGCCTTAAGGTAAGGAAGATACTTCTTTCTATTTTCCAGGAAAATAAAGGGCTATTCAGAGTCTAAATAGTTATTTACACATGTAAATAAACTATTAAAAAATTAATCCTGGTCTTATTTTAAAGAGTTTTTGTGAACTAAGCCTTGCTGTCCTACAAATATTGATCAATCTGATTGCTTTATATGAGGTACAAAGTGCTTTGAACAAATCAGGACTTGAAAGGTGGTTGGTAGCACAGCAATATATTGTGTCTCTCACCTTTAGATCTTTCATTTGAACTTGTCCACACACACACAAAAATAGACACAATCCTACCAGATTCTTAGCTGTTACTTAGCCTAGATCAAAACCACTCAGGCAAGTCTAAATCTAAAGTACGGGTAAATTTTGTCTAATTCTCACTTAAACTGCACACTTGCAGAAATCAGCCAAATTTGTTTCTGCTCTGCTAATCTCAGGGGTAGCAAGGTTAGCACATTTCTTTATTCCCCAGCCAAGGGGAACTGAAATGAGTTGTCCTGCTTCAAGTGAAGGGGAATGGACCCCCTGAGATCATGCTCCTGAGATCAGCAGGGTGCTTAGAGAGGAGAAATACTTTGCTCAGTCCTGTGTCAGACATGCACTGACATTTGGAGTTTAACAAGTTTACAAGTTGTGAAGCAGATTGTTGGAAGAATCTTGTGTCCCTGATGTGTCTCCCAATCCTGCTCCAGTTACTATGGCCTTATTGTCTGGTTCCCTGACATGATCCGGTATCTCCAAGACGAGGCGTATGATTCCCGAGTGAAGATCTTTGATGAGGAAGAAGTGTCCCATTTCACCTTTAATTTCACCCTGGAAAACCAGATCCATAGAAATGGGGAGTACAGGAATGACAAGTAAGTGAACAGAATTTGCTTTGATGTATTCAAATGGAAATAAATTCCTAGAAAGTTCTTTCTTTCTTTTCCATTTTCCATCAACTTGAACCTCTCCGTTGTTCTTTGGGACACTCAATCTAAATCTCTCAAATCCCAAAGGCAGTTTTTTTACAGACAAAATATCATTTTAATCCCATTTTTCCACATACTCTGCCTCAGTCACTGACTTCTTCAGAACCCAGGGGGTGGCTGTGAGGAGTCCTGCTTCCAGCAGCCCTGTGTTGGGATCAGGGTAGCGAGTGTCCACCTGGCTGTGCTGGGCAGCCCTGGATGCGGAGGCAACTTCTTTTTTCTTAGCCCACACTGACATCTACTGGGCTTGGGCAGCCGCTGGTAATGAAATTGCTGCTGTATTTCCAAAAAAAAAGTTATTTCTCTTGAAGTCCTCAGTATGAATTACCCCAGTCTCCACCCTGCAGCCCATTAGTCTGTGCTGTGCCATGACCATACTGAGGTGCTTCTCCCACTGCAGTCACTATCTCCCCACAGATGAGTGTGTCACCTTCTCTTTTAGGCTTTCGAAGTCAGTGAATTTGCTCCAGCAGAACATCATTGCTTTCCTTCCTTTTTTTCTCCTATTTGGGCTGAGCTTGGTGTTTTTTCTTCTGTAGTCATCCTGGACCCCGATCACTCTATGTTCCACAGCAATGTAAACCCTAAGCATTCCATTACTAGTTTTCAAAATTCCAATAAAAAGGAAAAATACCCCTCTGTAATCTCTGTGGAGATCTCACTGCCCCAGGTAGACCTAACAGGATGTTGCTCCAGCTGCCTTGCACCATGTGGGGAGGTCCCACGGGATGCTCAGTGTTACACAAAACACTCACAGTCTTAATCTTCACAGCTGAAACCACATCTCATTACCCAGCCAGGTTGTTCCAATTCCCTCAGAAACTATTTGTCTCCATTCCCTTGTTATATATGTGATAGACTTTGGTGGGGGACCCCAACCTGTGTCCTCATGTCCTTCCGTAGACCTTCCCTGCAGCCAGAACTGTGCTTGATGATGCAAACCTAGCCCCACAGTTCCTGTTCCCCAAAAGAAAGTGGTGAGAAGTGGATGTTGGTCAAATTTAGAGATTGGGGACATTTTCCTTATGCCTAGAGGAGGTGCTGAACTTTCACTAACTTCATTGAGAAATAAGGATACTCAGCACCTTGCTGGGTGAAGACGTAAAACTCTGATGTAAATCACTGTTCTCCTGCCTTGGCCCTCTCCATTTCAAACACTCAAAACCTGATCAAGTGAAACTCCAGTAATGCCCAGACCTTATCTCAGTATGGTTGACAGCTGTGTTTTCCCTCCAGCCCTTGGCTGTGAGCTAAAGCTCCATGGATCACCAGGCCATTGCTATCTGACTCTTTTAAGAAAGCAAATTGCAGGGGGAAAAAGGCTTTTAACAGCCTTTGGGAGTAAATACATCACAGGTAAACACATCACTGAGCAAATGCAGAACACCTTAAGATTTGCTGTAACCTGTGAGGCCCTCTCTGTGGAGCAAAACACTTGAATAGTCTTCTTGTGGTATTTTGTGCATTAATAATTTCTGTTAGTAGGCTCAGTCAAGAAGCCCTGCGGTGCTCATTTAAGGGTGTAAACAACCATCATGTTACACTGTGTTAAAAGTGCTCAATTCAATTAAGCTGCAGAATATATGTTAGAGGGTTTTTTAATCTAGTGACAGTCATGGCCTCTTTAACTAGAGCAATAATGCTTGTTCTTAATAGCTCCTTACATCTTCTAAACATGCTGGTGCATTACCTAATACATCTTCTCAGTGTTCCTGCAAAATCTCACAGATAAATCAATATTGTGTCATCCTTCAGGCAGCCAGGTCAGCATGTCACGCTTCCCATCAGAGGAGAAATCAATCACCTGACACAGTTCATTATTTTTAGTGAAATCTGTTTTCATTACATGATAAGCAATAAACCTCGAACAGAGATGGTTACAAGCAGAACTCAGATAATCTCCTCACTCTCTCCAGAAACCCTACTGCATTTTCACTTAAAAATCACTTTGAGTTTAAACAACTGTCAGAAACCTTTCACCAAATGGCTCAATAGGCTCCTGATATGTCTGGTTTTATTTATGATGGAGGAAGGGGGAGAATAAGGAAGGCAGCAAGGTCAGCTCACAAAGGAAATGCCCTGCATTGAATGAAATTCTGTCTTCTTCAGACAGACTAGGACTGAACATGAGAGGATTTGTGTCACCTCAGCTTTAGAAGCTCATTTTCTTAGATGTGATTATTTTAAGGAATAAAAAGACTGCCAAAATCCTAAAAGATTCGTGTTTCTTTAAAAAAAAAACCAACTTTGCAAACCCTTTTCTCTACTGAAACACAGAAGGAGTTGGAGGAACAGTCATGCATTCAAGCAACACCTTTTCTGTAAATGGCCCTAGAAAATGCTATTAGTGCTCATGAAACAGCCACTGCACCCTACACAATATAGAAAATGTCTTAAAGCACAGAGTGAGGTTCTCTTTCCTGCCCCACAGATTTATTGGCATGAAATTCAAGGAAGTGAGATTTGAGGATTCATTATTTGAGGATTGCTACTTTGAAGATGTGAGATCCAGTGAGACCTTCTTTGAAAACTGCACCATCATCTCTACTGTCTTTTATAACACCGGTAATGGGATTCCTGCTATGGTGTCATCTCTGTAACTAGGAACTATTTTATCAAAAAGTTATTTTATTAGAACTATTTTATCCACTTCCTGGGAGAAAGGATGGTAGGGATCTGTGTGTCTGAGTGTGTGCTGGGTAATGAAAGTGATACTGGAGAAAAAGAGGGTGATGCATTTGGAAGAACTCACGTTGCTCCATCAGTGATTTTAACCCCATGGCTTCTGGTGTCTCTGGGCACTGTGTGGGAAATGCAAAATTCTGTGCTCAGGCCCTGACAGGTTAAAGTAATGGCAGAATTCTCAGCACTGTACAGCTCTACTCAGTAAAATTGGCTTAAAATATAATTTCAAGCCACTGGTGGTTGAAGATCATAAGGAGTAAAATAGTCAATAATTTATATTGAAAAAGCTTTTAATTTCTACTCTAATAAAGAACAAACCATAATGCTAAGAAGTCAAAGCCTGCATTGCCCTGTCCTTGTGGCATGGGAGTGATACCAGTCCTGGTGACTCTACAAATAAAAGAAATGCATGAGATTGCACCCACCAGGAGCCAAGGACTCAGCTAGATTTGGCCACTCTAATAAATTTCCACTGAAATAAATACTCCCTGGCCATTTCCATTGGATGAGGAACTTCTCTTGGGCCTTTGGTTTGTTTAGATCATGGGTGCTGTTGCTGCAGTTTGAGGGGGATTCAGCCAAGCAGGGTCAAGCCTTTGCCTCTTTCCCTCACAGATCTCTACGAACACAAATTCATCAACTGCAGGCTCATCAACAGCACGTTCATGAAGGAGAAGGAAGGCTGCCACATCGACTTTGAGGAGGACAATGATTTTCTGATCTACCTGGTCAGCTTCCTGGGCAGCCTGTCCGTGCTGCCAGGCAACATCATCTCTGCGTTGCTCATGGACAAAATCGGGAGGATAAAGATGATCGGTGAGTGGGGACGACGGGTGATGGGGCAGGACATGGTGGGAGCACAGCCCTGCCCAGAGCCCTGGCCAGGCTGAAGGGCTGGCTCTGCCTGCACACTGGCGTGTCTCTGGCGGGAAGGAGTCATCCCCTTAACAAAAGAAGCAGAAGGATAAAGACTAGAAGGTGAGGCAGGTAATCTACTCCTTGGCAGTGGGTGAGCGACCTACTCCCTGCCTCCCTACACAGCTTTTCTGTGCGTCTGAAACATCATCTTTTTTTTTTTTTTAAATTCTGCCTTTTGTATCAAATCCTGCAAGTTTTTCTAGTGCTCAGAACATCGGGGTCAGACCTAAAAAAGGACCTCTTGGTACTGTTGCTGCTGAAGTCCAAAGCCTCTGTATAAATAGATGAACATTTTCCTTGAAGCAATGAATATTCACAAAGGTTATTTGATGTGGCAGCTTGGCAGCGCAGGAGTTCCCTCTTTTGGTTTTTATCTGATTTTCAAAAGAGAAGCACAAACAGCTTCAGAAACCATATGGTAAATTAACTGACCATGTCACAGCCAAGCAAAGTGCCACCCTTTAGCACCATGGGAATAAGTTATCGAGTTATCACCTTGTCAGCTTTATGAATACTTTGGGAATTTCTGGTGTGGCTGCCTCCAGGGTTCAGGCCTTACTCTCCAGGTACTACAGGAATCATACCCTGAGGGACAGTCAAAGGAAGCTGATAAAATCAGGGATGTGGCTCAGGGGTAAGTGATGAATCTCTCTCTTGAGCTCACCTCTCTTTCCTCTGAGAACAGAGGGAAGGTTTAGCTCAGCCTCACCTTCAGACAGGTTAAAGTTGAGCGAGATGACCCCACTGATGTGTCAGGAATGCAAACTGAGGGAAAATGAGCATTCAGGTGGTTAATTTGGAAAAGACCCAAACAAACCAGAGGGTCTGTGGGAAATAAATCAGGGGAAGCTGAATGAGAATCAGATTGTCCATCCTGCAAACATGTCAGCATTTCAGCATTTTCATCTGGAATTGAGATGACAGCTGGAGCCCTCAATGCTTATTTCTCCTGCAAAATGAAGAGAGAAGGACAAAAATTAGTAACGACATGCTGAAACGTTTCACTGTGGAATTTCCAACTGAAAGAGCCTTCTGGCATCCCACCTGTATCACTCTGTTGAACATATTATTTCTGGTCAGCTTAACTGGAACACTGAATATCTCTTTTGCGTTATGAGACTCACTGGGGCTTTGGTTAATTTTTATCACGTCCTGCCAAACCTTCTCCTGTACAAAACAGCAGATCTCTTGGTGCCCTCACCATGACCAATGCTGGGCTGTGCTTTTGCAGCAGGGAGAATATCCAGACCACACTGTGGGGATGTAGTTTGGCCTCGTACCATGGAGGAGAAGTGGACATGGGGTCCTGCAAGGCAGCTTCTCATAGGCAGGCCACTGCAGCGGCAAGATGCAACATAATGTCCAAAGTAAAGCATTTTAGTTCCACATCAGCATCCAAATTATTTTGGATGGTACCAAATTGACTCCAAAACCACCAAACAACAGAGAAAATTGTTTGCTTTTCTGGTAATAAATGGAGATATTCCAGTGATAACAGAACATTCTGGTGAAAAATAGTTGGATTTTTCACAAATTTCATCTTTCAGGTGAAAATTCCCAATGGGGTAGAAAGCAGTGATGTAGCTCTTAATATTTCTGAATCTGAACTTTGCCTAACTGAGCATGAATGCTCTCACTTTCTCCCTCGGTGATGTTCATAAAATTATGGCTCCTGTGCAAATGTGCCATGAAATCTAATGATGTTCTTATAATTAAAAGAGACCTCAAGTGCTTCATACAAGTGACTGTAAATTATCCTAATTGGGACTAGAAATGTGTCAAGTGACTTCAATATGATATGAAATGCACAAGCTTATCACTTGAAACTCAAGTTGAAAAACCTTCACAATGATGCTTCCTCCTCATTGACTTTCATGTTTACTTGCCTCGTCTCTTCCTGGGTCCATCTGGAAGTCTGAGATGCTGGAAATTTGCCTGGAAAAGCCTGTCTTCACAGTCTTTGTAAAACAGGACTATCAGCAAGATCAGGTGGTCATTGAGAACATTTCCAGGCTGGTTTCCAGCATCAGAGAATGACAGACAGCATCAAGGTGTTTTCGGATTCTGGCAGATTTAATTCTCATTGGGATGAAATGCCATCACTTGAAAGCCATCTTTATCAACAAATGTGTTTGCTCAGCTGTGGACGGGCGAAGCTGATGCCAGAGTTTCTGCTGGTTTGCCCCCGCAGGCGGCTCGATGCTGATCTCAGCCGTGTGCTGCTTCTTCCTGTTCTTCGGGAACAGCGAGTCGGCGATGATCGGCTGGCAGTGCCTCTTCTGCGGGGCCAGCATCGCCGCCTGGAACGCCCTGGATGTCATCACCGTGGAGCTCTACCCCACAGACAAAAGGTGCCCACAGTATTTCTCTTTTCAGTCTCACCCTCTGACTTTGTCTTCTTAGTTCCCAATGGAAAAAGCCACCCTAGAGATGTGTAGGTGGGGGAGCTGTATATTTTTATTTATTTGATTTTCACCAGTCCTTCAGGGCTGTGGAATCCTGGATCAGCATGGACATTTGCAAGCATAATTCTGCATGCATGGCGGGTTGAACACAAGGATCACGGGGACATATGGAAATTATGGGCTGATAAATCTAAGAATCATAGAATTGTGATCTCACAGAATGGTTTGGGTTGGAAGGGACCTTAAAGATCAGCTAGTTCTAAACCCCATGCCTTTGGCAAGGACAAAAAATGACAATGTACTCTGTCATTTCCATGGATATGCATGGAAGTCAGGCCTTTCACACTGCATCCCCCAGCCTCTCGTCATCGCTCGTCACTGGGGCAGCCTTCCCCTCCAAAACCTGGAGACAGCCATGTGCACTGAGTGATCTGGGACATGGGGAAGCACAGGAGACTTTGGGACAATGTCCTGCAGTAGAAATCTTTCCTTACAACATCATTATAAGCCCCTTTTTGCCTTTTTCAGACTGTTGGGGGAAGCAAGAAATGAAGAAGGACTGTGCATTGAAAGCAGTGTGCTTTTAGCTGCTGGGTGAAACAGGATTTAGAGGAGAGCTGTGGTTGCCTCTCTGGTGACAACCCACTCCAGGCAGCCCTGGGAAGGGCTTTGAGGAGATTTAGGGCAGATTTTGTCCTGCTCTCTTTGGGGAGGGCAAAGGCAGACAGAGTGGGCCACTCTAGGGCTAGGGAGAAGGTGAGATGAAAAGCAGAAAGGAGTACACACAGACATCCTCCTCATTCACACAGACATGCAAAACAGTTGCATCTATTTATCTATTTATTTATTCTGTCCAGTTTTACTTGCTAGAAGCGTAGCCTGGGCAACATAAGAGCATTCACAAAATTACCCATCCAAACCCTCTGTAGCTGTGCCAGAACCTCCCTCCTAACCATTGCTTTCTGCTTTCCTCCCCACAGGGCAACAGCCTTTGGCATCCTCAATGGGCTTTGCAAGTTTGCTGCCATCCTGGGGAACTCCATCTTTTCCTCCTTCGTAGGGATAACCAAGGTGGTTCCCATCCTTCTGGCCTCCTCTGCTCTGGTTGGAGGTGGCCTGCTCGCTTTGCGCCTGCCAGAGACTCGAGAACAAGTCCTGATGTGAGCAACACAGGCCAGGGG
>VYXC01007095.1:1148773-1236748 GCA_013397175.1 Platysteira castanea | reverse complement strand
AGGTGTAGAAGAAGAACAAAAAAGAGCCATGTCTGAAAGACCCAAAATGTTCATTCTGTGCTGGTCTGTCGATACCTCAAAGAGAGACGGCAGAGGGAAAGAAGAACCCGCAGGGATATAAACAAAACCACCGTTCCTGACCCTTTTACAGCCACGACTGCTGCATGCAGCCCCCACACACCCCTTGCAGAGCTTGGGTTCCACCCGCCTAGGCTGGGAGCCCCCTGTGCCTGTCCATCCCACTGCAAGGACACCAGATGCAGACATGCTCCGTGCACGCGTGTGCCCGTGTGGGTGTGACATGGGGGGACAGACCCCGGCCCCTCCTGCCTCTGCCCAGCTGTGAGACCCCCTCCGCCACACCCAGCACTGCTTGGCCATCCACACCAGCTGTGCTCAGACACGCAGAGCATCCAGGGGGAGGCAGGTGACAAACCTGCTGTGGGTGAGCTCCAGCAGCGGGGGTAAGAGTTGCAGATGTGGCCAGTGGCCCTAGCTGTCTTGGTTTTGGGATTGCCACTCCAACCTCCTGGAAGAGTGAGAGCCCTGATTTCTCGAGGATTTGAGGGTGGGTGCTCAGCTCTCTCAGAAGACTCAGAGCTTCAAAGCCCTTTTCTGTCTTCACCTGGGCACAGGGAATCACTAGGCACCTTCTTGCTGTGGAAGAGAAGTATCTAAATAATTATATATCTATATATATGTATTTACACCTACATGCAAACATATATAACCCATTGAAGTGATCAGCTATTAAAATTTAGGATTTTTAATTTCTGCACCCTCAAGAGGATTTTAAGAGTGACATTTAAAACAAATCCCAGTTATTCAAGATTATCAGGAGTAATGACTAACTTAGTGACACTTCATACTTTACATCAAGATACCAAATATTTAAATGCATTAGTGGCTGGGAATATATATTTCTATAATGATTAAGAGGGTTTTTTTCCTACAACTTTCACAGAGGAGAAATTGATATGATATTGGAGCATTCCACAAACCAAATGTGTACATATTATCCAGTGTAAATAGGGGATTTTTGCCTAATACCTAGAGTATGGTAACTGTGAATTTACCAGCATTTTAGCCATATTATTTGAAGAATATGATGCTTGATTTTCTAATATACTTGGGTCTCATTGAAGCACTGTAAGCACAGTTACTTAAAGCCATTTAACTTGTTACACAGGGAATGCACACAGCAAGCTTTCACTGTACAGAACATTAAATTCCCCATTAAGTGGCACAGTTTAGTTTGATATCCTGTGGAGAGCATTTCTGAAATTCGTGTGCCCATTTTATCATACGATTTAAGTCCTGTTGCACCTAGAGGCAAAGTGAGTTGTGTATTTTGGGGTGTGTTTTCCTGGGAAACCAGAATGAAAAGCAACATGTTCAATAACATACCAGTGCTCACAATGGATGTGAAAACACTAATTATATCCTTTCAACAAGCTCAGCAATAGACCAGAATTGATCTGAAACCGTCACGCAGTACAGGGAATTTGTCAAACCAGGATATTTTGTGACATAAAAAGTTCTTTTGTACTTTTGCTGCTGATCTTCTCATTTACCTTTTGTTGGATCTTCTTTGTTGGTTTTTGTTTGTGTTTGCTTTTTTGGTGTTAGGTAGTTTTGGGGGGTTTTTTTAAGAAAACCAAGCAAGGCTAGGCTGGAATCCTGCAGGACTGATGTCTCACAGCTCTGCCTTGGCTGCACAGGGACAGTCCCTTTTGCTCAGGCTGGCTGGCACCAGGGCCAGCCCAGGCTGCAGCTGTGGGAGCCAGCGTGGTGCTGCTGCAGGGGCAGCTGAAGGACTCACAGCGGGGTTAGATCACAAGCAGCAAGTCCTTGCCAATGAGGCAAAAGCCTCTAATGAGCATCACTTTTATCATTGTGTCAATCAGGGATAAACACTGACGGATCAGCCAGGCTACGACGGACTCTCTGGGATTTCTGACCTTTATTCTGAGGTTTATGAAACTGATGAAACCACAAGCTGCTGTAATAACCGAGCTTATTATGCCTCATTTCTTCATTTTATGGGTAGCTTAGGGCTTTAAAAATATTATTTATTTTATTTATTTGTCTTCGAAACAGCAAGGTTCCTTCTCTAAGGTAGGGGTGAATATAATTATGTCCTTTGGCAGCAGTTCACAGCTTCTGTTCAGAATCACAGCCCAGAATGTGGGCTTTTTCTCTAAGAATATCTGGTCTTTTTGCATGATGAGGAGCAGTTTAAATATGTATTTTAGGAGAAAAGATCACCATGACCTTTAGGTTTCATCCATTTTGTTGGGCTGTGCTTGCCAATTACCACATTGCAACTGGGCAGGGGGGTGAAATTTTGTTTCATTTTCTGGACTATTCGCATGTGCTGCTCTGAGGACCCAGAAACTATTTGTTTAAATATTTATTTTGCGTAGCATTCTTATTTACATATCACCCAATGCTCACAGCAAACCTGAATATTTGTGTTCTCCATTGACATTTTGCAGTGACATTAATGACATCATTTATTTTGCAAAACTTCCCTGTTAATTTTCAGAGAAGGAAGAAACTGAAGTCTCAAGGAGATAGAAATGGCAAGGTAATATTAGGAAATATTATCCAATCTTAGAAACCTTTCTTCCTTACAGAATGGTTCTTTCACAGGCTGCTAAACCTCACCTCACAGACTAGCTGGGACAAGGTAGAGAGCAATAGGATCTCATTGTCAATGTCACCTGGAAATTCTTTGCACCCCTAAATCCATGGGTCAGTCACTTGAGGGCTAAGGAATATTGCACATTTTGGGACGAGGCTCCTTCCCCTGGCTTGACCAGGGAGGTTGTGACCTAACAGGAGAGAGCAAACACACCACAGCTGGTACATGAAAGCCTGAGATAAAGGACAGCAATGAGCAGAGGAGGAAGAAAGGAGAAGCTAAGGAGAACTCCAATCACCTAGCTGAGACACCTAGGACTGGATTGAATGGATTCCCAGCTGAAAGGCAGAGGCAATGCACAGGACCTTGCCCAGGCTCTGTGCTGAGCTGAAGATGACTTGCCCTGAGTAGCCCTGCTTCTTCAAGGACAGGCAGATCCAGGGAAACAGCTCCAGCTCAGGAATTGCCTTTGTGACACCTGGGCTGGCGTCTCCCACCCAGTTCAGTGGGGACAGGCTTAGTGAATATTCCCAATGTGTTTGTTTGCTGTCCTTGCCATGGTGTAAATCCGTGTAGGCGTCACACTGCTGCTCTCCAGAGCAAAACAGCTGCTGGGTGCAGACCCCTCTGCATTGGCTGTGGTTTGATTTGGGCTCAGTTCCAAGCCTTGGCCAGCTGCTAGGCTGAGCCTCACCCACGGATCCTTGAGCCCCAAGCAGGGGGAGATTTCTCCTCAGGCACCTCCTCTGATGGCTCAGCTTAATTTCTGCTGTAAAATCAGCATTGCC
This sequence comes from Platysteira castanea, assembly GCA_013397175.1. NCBI lineage: Eukaryota > Metazoa > Chordata > Aves > Passeriformes > Platysteira > Platysteira castanea. The sequence goes on along the minus strand of VYXC01007095.1, from coordinate 1,233,313 downwards.
CCCGCTGTGCAAACACCAGCACATCTCCTCCATCAGTTCCCCTGCCCACGTCTGCCACAGTGAACTGTCTCTGTCTTGGATACACTGCACCATCCACAGAGAAAACTGCTGACCACAGGTCCCCCGATGATCTCTGCACAGCACTATTTCCACGGATTCATGAACTTTACTGCAACAGGGACACAGAGGACCAAGACAGGGGACTTGCCTTAAATCCCAGAGATCTCTTCTAGAGGACAGCTGGATCCCCTCATGGATGCGTGGCACACCAGTACGGCCACTTAGCCAGAGACACTGTGGCATTGGAAAGGTGAGTCTAGGGAACCCAAACTGGCCTGATGTGACTTTGTGTCTTCAGCTCTACAGCACTGTAATGGGAGGAGTCCATTGCTGAATTTCTGAGCATGCAGACACAGATATTTATAGAACACCAAGCACTGTTGATACTATTATTAAAGACCAGTGGTATTACAATAAGAGTTCTGCCTCCTTGTATTCCCTGTTGATTTAACAGGTTATTGTATAGTGATTTATTTACTCCAGGTGTGCAGGACAGCTGCTGTCATTGCCTTTGGCTCTGCTATGTCCTAGTGGTGGTGGCTGCACCTTGTGCTGAATGGGGTGATCCCCTCCTTGCCCGTAGGAACATCACTCTTTGAAATTCCTTGAAATGGTGGTGTATGGATCTTTTGGACTATGAGGAGGGTCAGTCCTGGAAAACCCACATCCAGTGCCAGAGGTTCTGCACACTGGGGAGTGCTCAGGCATCCTGATGTCCTTCGGTGATACTGGAGAGGCACTGAGAGATGTTCCCTGAGCCTGGGACTGGTCCAGCCCCAAGGCTGGGTCCACACAAGGGCACAGAGCATGACTGCATGGAGCTGAGCTTTCTGCAGATGTCCAGGTCGCTTCCAGGTCCTGCTTTGAGACCTCCAATAGCAGATTATACTCTGATGCTCTTAAGGAGGCCCTAGGTCCACTTATACTCCCTGCTTTTGTCCTTTGGCTTTCCAAAGGACACACAAAATCTGAGAGGATATTTTTAGGTTTACGTAGATTTGAACCCTATGCGTTTTATTTTGAATTAAGTTTCTCCCTCAGTTTCTCACCCTTATATTAGCAAATGCTGCTTTTAGGAAGAATCAAGCCTGGAAACTGTGAAGGAAACAAAATGAAATAAATTTCTTTGCTGTATGTGATGCTAGTGCTGTATAAATGTACACACACTGCAAGTCCCACTGTAAATAACACCTAGTGTTGTGCTTTAATGGAAAGTTTCATTTAGATGTTCTGTCAGCTCTGTGTGTGAAATAGCCAATTCCAGTCCCTTGGTTCCTTTTCTTCATTTAAAACCTTCTTTTATTTTTTTTATTTGATCTGTGTCTGGTCGTCACTGGAAATCGCAGCCATTCCAATGGACTTTGTTTTTGTTCTCTCTGTCACATTAAAAGGCTGGAAGAAAAAGAATGGCTCTTGTAGTGTTTGTGTTTAATGTACATTTTGAGCCTTTTTACAAGGGCTGTACTGGGTAATTTTGCACCCTGACACTGTGGGGGCTTTCTCTGATGTTTGCTACCTGTTCATCCTTCCTCTCTCAAACAATCCCAACTCAATTAAGTCTCTTTTCTATTGCAATCCTTTCACACCGTGGACTTCCAAATACAGGACATGAAAAAATCTTTACCCTGAAAAATTTTCTGGTAGTAGGAAGCATGAAAAATCTTTAAATGCTGTGCAAGACCAAAAAGCTAACCTCTGTAACAAGAATACATCCCCAAAGAAGCATTGCTTTTGAGGCTTGGCACACCACAACACTTGGCACTTGGCACGCCATGTTTGACCACATCCCTTCTTTGACGTATTTCTAAAGATGTGAGCTCTTTCTTTTTATTTGCAGCTTTGTGTATAACTAACTGTCCAGGCCATGCTTTCAGAGCAACGATACAGACAGCAGCAACTGCATGGGAAAAGAGGTCATGGCACAAGCAGTGGAGGCTGGCTGCCAGACTATGAGGTTTATGCATGAATTTCTTTATGTATAACATAAAATGCAGTGATCCCACTTGTCCTAGACACACTGAAGGGTTTTGATTTGAGTCAACTCTGGCTTGTTGTTAAGAATTTAAGTGCTGACAGGTTGTTGAGTAAATAAGTGATTTGTCTTCTCATCACGTCCACTGCAACATGCTAAAGGTAATATTAAAGTGAGAGATAAAGAGCCAGAGAGACTGGAAATGTAATCAAGAAACCGTGAAGGTACTTCCATCGTCAGGGGACTAAATCATCATTTTCCCTTAGCTCGGGTTCAGCTGGGTCCCATAGGACCTGTCTGAGCTGAGCCCCACCCTGGGTGAACCAGAGCTGGCAGGAGTTTGGGATTGGTAAGGGCTGGTCTCAGGTGCAAATCAGTAAGGACTGGTCTCAGATGGGAGCTGGTAAGGATTGGTCTCAGGTGGGAGCTGCCAGCTGTGAATTTTGCAATGCTCATGTCCAACTGCAGAGTGCAGAGCTATGGAGCCAGCCTTCTGTGGGTTCTTTCCTGTGTAGGAAAACGTGCACCAGCAAACACCATCAGAAAGCATTTTCTACAAAGTGAGTTTTTAGATAAAGGTCAGAGATTTGCACTGAAAGCCTTGGAGGTGCTTTTGATTCGTCCTCACTCCAGGCTAGTTGACATTCTGCATAAGGATGAAGTCTCAGGAAGCAGAAAAATCCCATATTTGAATGTTCAAACAGGGTTGCTGATAAAAACAGTGCATAAAAACCCCTGACTAATTTTAAAGTAGGGCACAGGGAATTAAAAAGCAGGATTATGTGACACGGTTGCCTGAGATCACATAGGATGGACTGGTTGGTAAGAAAACCTTTGCAAATCTGTGTTCCTGCCTTTCCATATTGATGTTTCTGCCCTGACCATCTCATTTTCGTTATGTGGCTTTTCTGGCACAGATTCTCGTAGCTACGAATAAATGACCCAGATTCCCTGGATGTGCAGGTTCATCCAAGCTGTCACAGAAGGTTACCTGCTGGAGGAAGAAGCCTGGAGATGATGGCATTCCTGGCGGCCACAAAATCCAGCAATAGGTCTGAGTGATGCTTCTGAATTGTGAAGTGACTTCATATTAGGAATATGATTTGAGTCAGATTATGGTAACATGGCAAATCATTTTAGCAGTGCCCCTGTATCTCACATCCTAGTCTGGGGACTTTTAAAGTAGAGACCAAACTTGGCAATTTGAGTTCACATTTGTGGGAAAGACAAGGGAAGAGTAACAACTTGGCCAGGCCAATCCTCATTTCCAACTTGAGGATTGGAAATGGAGCCCTGTTTTTCCACCTTGGGGCAGAAATTGCTGGAGACTGAGAACCCTGCCAGTGTACAAACACTGGTATGGTGTTGAGGCTGATATTAAATGAATTTGTCCTTTCCAGACAAGTTTTTTGTAAGCAGATGATTATAAATCAGAAAAAACTATCAAAATATTTTTCTTACCATTCTCAGCAAGGAGAATTATCTGAAGAACTTTCAGCTGCCATGATAATGCAAACAGTTAAAGGATTATATATAATTTTTAAGTATACCGAGTTATTACTGCACTAACCATTAAGTACTATTTGAAAAAACTAAAAGTCAGATTTAAATTTATTGTTCAGCACTTTTTTCACCTATAAAAACATGCGTGTATGTATACATACACATATATGTACACGTGTGCATTTATATGTAAAACCACACGATTGCACTTGACCTTACGGATGATGCCCAAGCTTTTTGGGGGATTGAAAGACCAGGAGATGGCAGCAGTTGCCCACAACATTGACTGGTCCCTGCTCGCCAATACCTGCTGGAGGCTGTGCCCGGGACCCCCATCAGACAGAGACAAGGTGCTGCAGCAGTGCCATCAGACACGGCTCACAGGGCTCTGACCCCCAGCCAACTCAGGGAAAAGCGGGTTAAAAAAAAAAAAAAAAAAAAAAAAGCAATTATTAGAAAGTTTAGGGAACAAACAGCCCTGACTAACGCCAGGGCTTTTGGAGTGTGAGTTGTGCAAACCTGAAGCAAAGCAAATGTAATTATCGGGGAGAAAATAAGAATTTCTGCTTCAGTAGGCTAGTGCAGTGGTTTTCAAGCTTTCTCAGCCTGCAAATCCTGAGTGTTTTCCAGGGGAGATGCAGATTCCTCGTGCAGTTAGAGGAGAAAAGCTGTGGACTGGGCAGTGCCTTACCCGCAGAGCTCTGAGCAGGGCTGCACAAGCGGTGCCTGCTGGGGCAGCCTGAGGAGATGCTGTAGGGAATGGACTTTGTAGACAAGGTCTCCACCCCACCTAATCATGGCGAGATGACACCAGCATTGTCTCATGAGCTCCTCCTTCTCCAGCTGCAAGCACAGGTAGAAATTGCTGTTGAAATCTGGGCTATTTAAAGGAGAAGTCTCACCGCAGATTGGTTTGGTGAACCCCTCCCACATCTCTGTGTGAGGAATCTACGTCAGGGGACAACACAGGTATTTCTAAGTGCTCTGCTTATCACCTCAAAACAACCTGAGGCCACAAACCCTCGATGACTTCCCTATATGGGTGATTCAGATCAGAGTCCTGATCCTGCTGGGAATTAACCAACTAAAACTAACATTGCAGTTGTCCTGCCCACAGCTTCCAGAATGCACAGAGCTCAGCCTGAGGCTTGTGATCCTCTTAAGCAGGGCTTTACCCCAGCCTTGGGAGCTCGCTCCCACCACAGCTGGATATAGCTGAGGTCCACCATGGATTTTGTGTTGATGGTTTCTCCCTGAGAACCACAAAAGAAACAGAAGAACTACTCAGTAAATACAAACAGAGCTAATTGCGAGGAGACCAAAGCCAGATCTCAAGGGGTTCATTCCTCACTTTTGTTACCCTGGCAAAGTAAAGACACGCTCCAGGGAGGACGTAACTTCCCAGGGCTGCAGCCTGTCCAGCAGTGGAGTGCCATGGGCAGGACAGGAGCAGGATCCACTCCAGTCCTGGGGTTTCTGAAGAAGTCGGTAAGATTTCTCCAGAGGGAGCCCTTTTCTCAGCCTTGAAATCTTCTGCTTCAGAGTAGGAAAAGAATATTGTACTCGGACCTTCAAAATACATCTTTGGATGATAAACTCAGCTCTTTTATCTTTTCTTATTTAGGATAAGGACAAGAGCTTTGAAATCTTCCCAGCAACCCTGTTCTTTCCCTTAGATCCCTGAACAACAAACTGCTCTGCAGAAACCAGCCTCGTACCGAGCCCTTAGGCCTATAAATATTTCAGAACAACTATTTACAGCCCTCTTTTGACCCTGTCCAAAGAGACTATAAAGAGTTCTGAGCAGCCCTGGCTCAGCACAGCTGTGGGACCCTGCTAAGTTACTTTGTCCCATTTTGCATCCCACCTGGAAGAGTTCAGGAATAGTGTCACCCTTGTGTTGGTCTCTGGGCCACATCTCTTGCTCTGTGTGTGGTCATCCCTACATTAGGGGCTCAAGAGAGCTACTCTGGCAGATTTTCTGAGGTTTTGGGTTCGGGGTGCCAGTTATTATTCAATGTCCTGAAGCTCTGCTACTTTGCTGACATTTATCTCTGGTATTGCAGAATGCCCTTCCCCCAGGCCAGTTAAAGCAGCTTTTCCTTTTAAATGCTACACATTTAATACCAAATAATCAGTTTCCCTGTCTCCTCAGGTCAAGGTTCAATATAAAACTTGTGGGAAGAAATGCTGGTTAAAGAGAAAAAAAAGAAGTAACCCTGGGTGAATGCCACATCAAGCACAGAAGAGTTCAAGGCTGAAGTGTAACCCTAAATCATGAACAGGATTATTGCAACCTTCCCATGTCCACTGGGGATGAAATATTGCCTTGGTGGGCTTAAGAGACAGGATTTCATAAAGAAGAGGAAATCCAGATGGGAAAATCAAGCAGGGAAATGCTAAAAACCAACCAAACAAAACTCCCAACCCCAAACCCTTTTCTGACCATTATCTCACCTTAAACAGGGGTACCTCCCACTAGAGCAGGTTGCTCAGAGCCCCACCCAGCGCTCTCCCTGTACCACACTGGTCACGGTGCAAAGGCAGGGGCCCCAGCCCAGATCTCTGCTGTGTGTGCAAGCCCCAGGCTCGTGGAGGTGTGGGTGGCAGGTTCTCTAAACGAAAATTAGGGTGGTGGTGTGGCTCACTGGAAAGCTGACAGTTCCTTTTCACTTCAGAAGGAGATTTTCTGAACTAGATCTCTGAGGTGTCTCACGGCACAGCAAAATCTGGGAAAAATGCCTTCTGTCTCCTTTTCTCACTGGTTTTTTTTCTCTTCATCTTCAGGTGTGACTTCCCCAAGTATCCTCCCCTGCTTGATGCAGTTGGAATCTGGTGACACGATGCAAATGAAATGCTGATTTTTAAACAAGATTATGTAAATCCAGTATGTTCAGTCACTGTAGTCCTGGGAATTCCCTTATCAACAACATAATCATTGAGTGAATTCCTCCAGTCTGTGAGATAATGGCAGGGAAGGACTGAGAGCTGAGCTAATCACCAGGCATAACTCAGCCAGGGCTTCCTCGTACATGGCAAGAAATGAGCTCAAGGTGAAATGTTTCTGCCACAGAGATTTCCAGTGCAATGACCCTGCTCTCAACAGGCCTCTTGAATAACTGCACAAAGCATTAAAGACAATGTGGAGGACAACCCAGATCTTTCTGTTTGCCACGTAGGGATCCAGGTCTGGTCTGATGTCTGCCCTTGAGCTGATTTAGGGATAAAGCACTAAAATTTTCTGTCCTGAGCTGCTCAGTGGTCATAGCCCCAAGCTATTAGGTCGTGTGTTCCCCTTTCAGTCTGTAACAGAACCTGTTGCTTGGCATTACATTTATGAACAAAGTCCTTGGGTGGTGGCCTGATTAATTTTATTTCAAAATTAGACATGGAGGATAATGCCGCCTACTTATTTTATGTCCTTGCTACCTTCTTATTACCAATCTTTGCAAGCACAACTCACAAGTGACTACTTTGTTTTCCTCTGGGCATGATTTAGCTTGATTTATTGGCATTTTTGTTATTACTATTCATAAAAGAAATTATCAAGGTAACCTGGCTGATGGACTTCCAAGCAGTTGGTAATGACTTCTGCAAATCATGAAGAAAAATGTACCTTCAAAACTGAAGGCATAAGCAAAAGCGGGGCAAGAGGATGATGATCTTTAAAGAATAGATGTCCTTTCAAGTCAAAGATTAATTCCAGATTGAAATTATCAGGCAGTAAATAATACACCTGGGTCTTTGTCAATAGGAAGCAAATTTACCCTGTTGCAAATATACTAATCAGTAGCCTAGCAAATCACATTATTAGCTGAGAATAATTATTTTCTCCAAGGAAAGTATAGACCTTCAAAGGACATAACATCTTAAATCACAGCAAATTTTAATTTAAATTCAAAATGTAGGAATGCACACAATACCCCATCTCTCTCTTATCCATCCAGGATGGTGTCATTACAGTGTTTTAAAGACAGCCCCAATCATTGAACTAAATACCTGCAGCCTAACACTTTGCAATTTCATTTTCTCCTTGTCAGACTGTGTAATTGATATTTGTACTGGAGGTAACAAAACAGAAAATGTGAAGGTGTTGGTAACTGTGCCATTACTGTCTCTTAAGCTGCCTGAGAGGTGGGGAGGACTGGGTGACAGAGAGGAACTGGTGCCTTTGTAACTGGGCACAAAGCCATGGAACTGGTGCCTTTGTAACTGGGCACAAAGCCATGGAACTGGTGCCTTTGTAACTGGGCACAAAGCCACTCACGTGGCCTGAGCCTGCGGTCAGTGCCTGCTTGGACTGGGATAGGTGTGAGGGCTGATGCTTGTCACAACACCTTGTGCACCCACTTCTGATGGAAGCCAAGCCCTGCAAAGAACCAAATTCACTGCTTTCAGCAAGATCTCAGCTTGCTGCAGGACGTGACTGGGGATGTGGAGGGTCAGGCCCTGGGAGGTGGCCGGAGGTGAGACTCTCCAGTGCCTCTGCAGGGACAGATGGAGGGAGCTGAAATGTTCACTGTTGACTTTGCTGTCTGTTTTTTGTGATTCATGCTGCCTCGAAGACTGGCAGTTCCCAAGTACAGTCACATCCATAGAAGTGACCAATTCTGTTCCCCTTGTTCCCAGCTCAAGGACAAGGTAATGGGGTCTGTTTCATGGGGTTTTTGCTGAGAGTGAATTCACCAGGTGAATTACAACGATTTTTCTGCCTGTGTGGGAGTTTGTTTTCTCCTCCAAATGCCTTGGCTTCAGTAAGAGCACTTCTTCTACAGAAGATTGCTCAGAAGTGTCAAACTATGATGAGACCCAGGTAACTGCAAAACCTTTCTCTGAAGAAGGCTCACAGACTCCTGTCTTTCCAGGTGCCACAGACAGCTTTTCCTCGGCCATCACAGCTCTGAAGCAACGTAAACGCCCAAGTCTTCTCCACTGTTTTCTAACACTTTTCATGTTTTGCTCTCAAGTTTGTCCAACACAAAGTGCAATAGGGCTGGTGGGTTGGGGAGATGCAAATGCCCTGCAGAGGTGACCCTGAGTCTGAAGCCTGTTTAAAAAAAGGACTTTTGGGTTGAAATTGCTCATCAGGAAAACCAAACAAAAGAAAACGCCATCCCAACACCCTTCAAATGTGAATAATTTGTTGAGAGTATCTTCCAGGGTGATAGATAATTGTATCTGTTCCGCCTCCAAAGCAGCTCAAATCAGCCCAGTGACATTTGTCACAAGTGGAGGCAGTTATTAATAGGCTGCATACTTATAAAACTTCTTTACAATGCAAATTGCTTCTTACTGCCTTCATGCCAGCTTTGAGGATGTTTTATCCATGTATTCCTGACTTCTGACTCCTGAGTCCTATCTAAATGTCCTTAAAGGAAAGGGGTGTGAAAGCCCAGTTGACTTCATAGCTTTGGGCAGCACCAGAAGTTCTGGAGCTGTGTCCAGGGGGGATGTAGGACACTGGTCCAGCAGGAATAAAAGACTCTGATGCCTCCCTTATTAGTGAAAAGCCTACCAGAATAAATCCCAGAATATGGCCAATTTACTTGCTCACTGCTGGAGCTGCTTGTACACATCCACTTGGCAACACTGATTGAATAAGAAGTTTAATTTATTTGGATTTCAGAGATGCTTTGGCAAATGTAGAATGGGGATCACCCTGTCTTCTTTCCAGTATTACATGAAATGTATATTTTTAGCACTTGAGCTCAGAACTAATTTTTCCGGAATTTCACAGCTTAAGCCTCTCGATTTGGAAAATAATCAGTGAAACATTGAGAAAGGCTGAAGGTAATGGGGATGGGGCCAGCTGTGAGCCCTTGCTGATGTCCCATGTTGACTGCTGTTTTTATCTTCATTGTCAGGAAGAAAAACAGGAGAAAGCAAATACAATGCAACCTCCAAGAAGAATATGTAAATACAAATCAGCATATAATAGTAGCAGTGACCCAGGGGCAAGCAGTTGCTGGAGAGGAGAGGCTTTCAGACTCTCAGATGAGATTTAAAATCAGAGTCCTGAGCTCTTCTTGTCAATAACGGATTAATGGAATGAACAGACACAATGTGCATACTATGGAAAGATGTCAGAAAATTAAGTACTGAAATCCTGGCTGTATTTTTGTGTGCAGCACAGCAGACTGAGTTGCTCTAAGAACTGAATTTTTGCTTCTTTGAAAATGTGCCCCCACACTGAAAAAATGCCCCTGTATTTATACACAGATGCAATTAGACTTACTGCAATGTGTATATTACATAAACAGACTCTGGTAGCTCTTGGGGTCGTGATTTAGAAATGCAGATTACTGGTATTATTAATAATTATGATCATGACCAGCTGGGGTTTATAACTCAGGACATAGCAGTCATGGCAGCCTATTACTAATGTATGTGTCCTGATCATTGTCTTATAAAACAGCCAAGCAAAGTGCTATGCTGTGCACAGGAAATCATCCCCTCTGCACTGCTAAGTGAGCTAAACACATAGGTACCATTAGTCCTCCATTATATACTCTTCCAAGTACAATTAAGTGCAGACAGGGTCTAAAACTGGGGCCTGTTGTTTCTCCCCTGTGCATCACGTAGGTGGAGTTGGTTTATGATACCCATTTCAGTTCTTGTTTTTTAAAAAAAGAAAAAAAGCTAAATGGTCTCATTAAAACCTCATAGAGGAAATTTATTCATCCTACTGAAATATTTTTGGGCTCTTCCGAAACCAGTAATCAGCGTCTGAAGACAGTCATCTGCCTTGCTAATGGACCACAGTTACATGTGTAATTGATTAATTAAGGAACGAAAATCACTGCTGAGACTAAGGGAGACATCCACAGCTTCAGCAGGCATTGAAGTGAAATAGCAGCTCCTCCTGGGCAAAGCAGATGAGATTGTTTCAGGTATATTCATCCATTTTAACCTGCTCTATCCTCTCTGTACAGGTTGTTGTTTTGTATCCCAGACTTTTCTGTGGGGGTAAGAAACAGAGAAAACAAGAAACACTCCTGCCCTCCTTTTCCAGCTGGCAGAAGGAGCACAGTGTGGTTGGGTTTGAGCCTGTGTGTGTTTATCCCCGTGCAGTCGCTCACTGGCTTTGTGTGCGTGAGCAATCGCGTACATGGAAAAAGGCAATGGAGGGAACTAACAAACAAACTCTTTGGCAAGCCCTGGGTGAGCATGGTGGCATCTGCTACTCTTTGCAAGCTATGTTGTCATGATTTCCCTCCTGTGGAGTTTGTGCCTCCTGTCTCACCGCTCATTTCACTGGTTTGGGGCTTCACCGATGCCTTGCCGCAAAGCTCTTTACAGGGTCCTGGCTGAGAAGTTTCACACACAGAGCCAAACGTAAACCTCTCAGCAGGTATTTTGAACAGGGGAAATGGTGCAGAGTCACCTCTGGTGAGCGCATGATGAGTGTACTGCTAGGCAGAGGAGTTGTGCTCCACTGGAGTTCTTTCAAGGCATAAGGCTTCCTCAAGAGCAGGAGGAAGTGGGACACTGAGGGATGCTGCCTGCAGACAGCATGGCTGGTGCTGAGGTCTCGCTTCCTCCATTTAATGCCTGACCTGAGAGATTCCTTGCACTTTGGAAGAACTTAGAGATGTTTCCTGTGATATCAGTACTAGGGGCTGCATCTAAGAGAAAATAAAACATAAGCTTAAATACTTCCCATTACTAAATCTACTGGGTTTTTGTGGCTCTCACTATCTTAGTTTGATCTTCACAGAGCTCCAATCAGATCCAAAGATCAGGCAGATTTCATAGTGGGTTAGAAAGAACCAAAGGGTTGAAATTTGACAAAAAGCTCTAAACCTATTTATAGATAAGCATCTTGAGCCCTCTAATAGCTGAACCATTGGCAGTTCAGCCAGGCAGCCCAACCCAAGCCAGTTTTTAATAGTCAGAGGCTGAGCTGTTCAGCTTGCGCTCTTCATCTGCCCATAAGTTGCTTCCCATTAGGCATTGCCTCTCCAGTTGTGCACTGGTCAACAAACTCCTGGAGAACAGATGGCTCAGACAGATTTTCTGTAGACCAGAATCAGGCAGTTTTAGTGCCTGTATGTTCTTGAGGATATGGATGGTGTAGGTACAGCTTTGGACTCCTCACTCCCTGTACTCCGGCACAGACCCTCCCATAACCAGCTCCCTGCATGTCCTCCAGGGGCTGTTTCTCCTGCTGGTGATGTGCACATGGACTGTTTGTGTTATTTATGAGTTATCTCAGTTGGTCATGGCAAGTCAGGAGCATAACTGAGACACTGAATGGTTTCCACTCAAATTATTTTATTAGATGATGAATTTTCAAGTGTTGGATATCGTAGGTAGGCAGCTACAAGCAAACATCCCTAAGTTACCTCCAGATTTTGTAGTGTGTGAATTCAGTTTTTAGGCAGCTAAAATGAAATATATGGAAGTTGTCTGCCTTTTATGGCAGCTGGGAATGATTGCTAACCTCAAAACTTTAAAACCAGCATTTTTGTGCATATATTCCTCACAGCTTACGTGAAATTTGGAGAACAAATTGAACTTTCTCCTCTCAGCTTCCTTGAGCTTTTGCTTGTGAGTGGCAGAGACCTGACGTTGGGTACATTTCCTTAACTGCACCTTAAGGTATTTGCCACTTAAGGTATTTGCCCCTAACTGCTATGAACAACTGTAATGAGCAACTTTTTGGAGGTCACTTAGGCCTGCATTGCTATCCAGTGCCGAAAAAAGATTTGGCAAAGCACTGCACAACTGGGCTGAATTTTAAGCATGGCATTGACTGTGTTTAACTCTGCTTGGACTCAGTGAGCTTACAATGAGGTTTGAATGTTTCATTGAACAAGGGTGGATTCAAGCAGGTGCTTCTTGTTCAGCATGCACAAAAGCACCTGGCTTATTCAGGACCTAAGAGAGATAAATGGGGGAGAGTTACAGAGCAGCTGGTGTCCCTGCCTTCCTAGCCGTGTAATTTCCATCCAGGGAGAAGGAAGGGAAAGGAAAGAGAAAAGCTATTTTAAATCAGAGAAGGAAGGGAGAAAAACACGTGTTGGGTCACTGTGGGCATGTTCAGAGTGACATGTTGACTCTGTCTGACAGACTCTTGGGTATGGATGTGTCCTTTCTTTGTGAGGGGCAGTCTGTCTGATGGTTGTGAATGATGGCCAAATGGAAGGATCATCAGGACAAGTGCAATCTTATTCATAGTCCATAAAACAGCAGAAGTGAAGCTCCCAGCCTTCTCATTTACGTCAGCTTTGAGACTGAGCCAGAAAACCTGTTATTATGGAACAACTTTGTATGCATGTGCATGCACATTGCGTGTCCATGTATGCAAAACCTGTCATTGTCAGACACAATAATGGCTTTTTACCGGACAGAAATGGAACTTTGTCTTTTTGGGTTTTGATTTTGAGAGGAAAAATGGAGAGACCTGCTGCCCCCTCAGCTTCACTGACTTATGATTGAAGCTTATTTTATTGTAGATTTTGTTTTCTTACACATTCAGATGATAACATGGTTCAGCAGGGAGACCATAAGAGTGACATCCAGAATTCCTCGATTTTCTTAAAGATTATGTAGTTTGCCTGTTGTTTGATCTCTCTCAAACAATTTAACTTCCATCATGGATTTCTACTTTATTTATAAAATAGAGACTTCTGTACCTACCTGAGAGGCCCCATATAACCAGAGACTGATTTGGGTTGAAGAGGACATTCAAAGATCATTTAGTCCTCTGTCATGGGCAGGGACATCCAGCCTGACTTTTAACAATTCCAGTGATGGGGCAGCCACAGCTTCTCTGAGCAGCCTGTTCCCATGTGGCACATGGGGCAGTTTTGTGGTTTTCCTGTGTCTCCAGGATTATAACAGCTCTGTACTGAGCTCTCACTTCCCTCTTACCTAGATGGAAATCTGTTTTGCACACACACACACCACTCAGTTCATGTTTTCATCTCTTGGGAATATTTAGTCTTCTTATGAAACCCAACCCAATACAAAGAAATCAATTAATTCCGACCCGTGAAGACGATACTGCAGAAGGAAAATAGATGAGTAGAGGATGTTTAGTCTAATGGATGATGAAAAGCTAAAGTGTTTTAAACACTGATTTATTACCACTGAGACCAGCAACAGGATTTAGAGAGCAGAAGAACTGCAGCTCCTCATTTTGCTGGCACCTCCATTTTTCAGGTTGGAGCTGAAGTTTTGTCCCAGCTGGTTAATGGGGACAGTGTCAGTGAGGCACAGCAGGTATCCTGTGGGATAGGGTGGCTGTTTAAAACCAGGGGCCACATTCTACCACCATCCCAGGAGAAGGAAGGTGGAGTGAAAGTGCTCACGACTGCAGGCTAAATCAAGAGAAAACAGAATGGAGGATAAGAAAACAATGAAGTGATAGCAGTGAACAGGACAGGCAGGGACATTTGCAGAGCAGCTTCTCAGTCCTGATCTGCAGAGGGTGATCACGGCAAGCTCTCAGTTCCTCCTCATGCAATTCAGATCTGCTATAACAGAAGCAGTCTGTGCCCCTGGAGCTGTTCCAGCTCTCAGAGACCAGCCTGGTAGCATCTCACATGCATTTGATCCAACATGGAACTGTCTGACTTCCAGGAAAGAGAGTGAATCCTAGGCTGAACTTGAGGGAAGAGCTCTTTGCTAGCACAGATACAGCTGCTGCAGCTTCCCCTGGCAAACTGCACTTTTAGGAGCATGTCTCCTTCCACTTCCTCTGCAGTGGTAAATGCAGAGGATTTCTGGCATCACTCTGTCTCCTGTAGAGGGTTATAAAAGTGCAGTTAAGCACTGAACCATTTTACAGCCCTGACCACCCCAGCCACAATGAAATAGATTAGCAATGCTCCTTGTGGATCCCTTCCAACCCAGGACATTCTATGACTCTATTATTCTTCCAGCCTTCATTTAGCTCTTAAAAGAACAGAGAACAGCCTGCTTTGTGGCCCTGACTCTGCTTAGTGGATTTAGGGAAGAGATCCACACAAACTTGAGCTCCACAAAGGAATTTGACAAAAGAAGCAGGGACACAGATGATGAAGTAGATGGTTCCAATCACCATCTGATTCTTTATTTGCTGCTGCCTGAGAAATTATGCTTTTGCAGAGTATTTGTATGTTGATGATAACCATCAAAGGCAGAGAGCATATGAAATAATTAAATTTGTTATTGCTTACTGCATTAAAATGCCCCATTCCCCTCTAAGAACTTCCTCCCTTCCCTGTACCTTGCTCACCATTCTGCAAAGCACAAGAAATTAGCAGCTGAAAGGGTTAGATAATAAAAATGTCCCAGTGAAGAAAACCCTAAAGCTGTTGGTCACATTAATGTAGATACCTGGGCTTGAGCATGGGCTCTTGCCTGCTGCAAATACAATCTTCTTATGCTTACTTGACACATGCAAAATGAAGATCTAGATGATGTGCTTAGCTTCACTAAACGGATTTCCTTAAATAATGTCAACTCTTTCCCTCCTTCCTTTCATTTTGTCCCTCCCAAAGTCATTATCTATAGAGACAGATTATTACTTCACAGGTAGGAACTAGCCAAAAAGCTTTTTTAAATGTCTTTGTCAAATTTAGCTGGGTTTTTCTTTTGTATAGAGAGGTTTGGGATAGGAACTACCAGTGAGGACACATCTGTGTGTTCCTCTCTCCTGTGAAATGTGCTGGAGTCAGTGCTGAGAGGCTGACAGGGAGAGCTGGTCCCACTGAGCTGTTCCCCTCGGGATCATTCCTGCTCCTTTGAGGTGCATGGCTCGGTTACTATGCCAAAAACAGTCCTCAGTGATGGCTCAGGAATAAAATGCCTACATGTCATGAAATGCATTATTAAATTTCACTTGTCAGCTTTAAGCCTGATGCTGGTGCTGCTGCCTTAAAACACATTCTGTCTTCATCCCTTTGCTTTAATTGTTCCACAGTCAGCTGGTCTGGAGCACCCAGCCTGGATCATCAGGGACCACAACCGCTGCTGCTACACCAAAATCAGTTAAATTTGGCTGGTTTACCCCACTGGAGGCTTGAGTCACCTCTTCCATTTGTCACAAACCAGGCAGGTTTCTGGGTCTCTGTACCCATCCCGAACCAACATCTGCTGTCTGAAGTGCGCTCAGCACCTGCACACTGAGCTCCTGAAGAGGCACATTCATCTGACAAACATAATATTTAGTGTCTGCTGAGACAGAGGCTCGCTAGAACAGACCATCCACTTGAGCAGAGAAAATATAAGAGATTGTGCTCAATGTACTGTATACAGGAGTCCCTTTTTCAGCATATATCCTATTAAATTAACCGGAAATGAGTGTTCATCAGCCTCTAAGGGAAAGCGCCTGAAGCCGTTTCTTTTCTCCTCACATCAGACATTCATCAGGCCTTTGATCTTAGTGCTCGTGACTACATTGGCTTACAGAAAAGGTCAGGAAACAGCTCTGCAAATACAAGCTGGATTTCCTAGGGCTAAATCCCTTAGTCCATAGGTGGGAATTTTTCAATAACATAATGGTCAAATTCAGAAGGTCTGTCGTGTTCTTCTTCTGCAGTCAGGGCTTTGAGGTTGTATGGACATTTCAAATTCCCTGTTGCTTCTCTCTAGAAGCAGGATGAATTCAGAGTCAGGGTAAAGTTATATTATTTTTGCATGCCCAAAACCTTCAGGTCTTTCTGCTTACTCCAGGCGTCCTCTTCAAGAAAATTCATGCTGATAACTATGAGATATTCTTCCAGTTTTTAGCAAACATCTAAGTATTTACTTTAGGGAAAATGGCTGGCCTCAGCTGTTCTTTTGAATGCTCCTTGTTACTTCTGGTGGAGCATGAATATCTCCTCTGTTTTGGTAAGGAGGTAGAGATACATCTACAATCATTTTCTCTCACTAAATTTGCTTATAGACATGAAGATAAAGTACAGGTTTGTTTTCGTTTGAGTGTCTCATTTTACTGCTTCTTGTTATAGAATACTCTACATAACTACTGGGAACAAAACAGATGGTTTTTGTCACAAAATTCTGCTCTGAGACAGATGAATCAGGTGAATCTCACGCAATTCCTTGCTGAATTGGGTGGCACAGACCCTCTGCAGAAAGCAGCCCAACTCTCCTACTTTTCTTCTCTGATTTTATTTCTAAAATACACTAAAAACAAACTCCTGAACTCAGGCTCTGGAGAGAAGTTTAAAGCCTCACTTGCAATCTGCACATCCCCACTTGGGGACTGAGAGCCATCATGCAGGCTCCCTGACAGATGACATCTCTTGCATTTATGACTCCATAAAGGGGCCCTTCTTGGGCTTTGTGAAGCTTTTCTGAGTGATAAATGGTGTTTTCCTGTCTCTCCATATCCATCAAAACCTCTTAATGAATTTGATTGCGCTCTGAAAGTGCACCCTTGCCATAGAAATGAATTAGTATCGAGGGGAAAAGTCAGTTTTCTGCTAATTCACATCATTTTTTTCATTTGTCACATTATCTCCTCAGCTTTAAAATCCCTAATGCTCTGGGTATAAGCTACTGATTAATGACACAAACTTTCACCACTCATCTCTGCACTTGTATAAAGCATGAAAAATGCAGGGAGAAATCCACATCTACAGATCTTCTCTGCCCTGCCCTTGAGCCTCTGCAGTGACCTGCTCCAGCAGATGCATTTGGTGGGATGTCATGGGTAAATTAACAAGTCTGAGCGATTTCAAGTGAAAACCTGTCAGGAAGCTGAAGGAGGAGCACTGCAGTGTCAACTCCTTCCTTCAGAGTGAGGACAACCTAGCCCATCATCCCTTAGCGAACACAAACCTGGTGCAGCACAGGGAAGGTTGACTTGAGCTGAAGGTTTGCTGTAAACCACAGAGCCTTCAAGGCAACCTTGAAATGCTGGAAGCATTTTCTGGAGGAGCAAATCCTCTGGCAAATGCATATTTGCATGAGCTTTTGCAATGGTCTTTTTGTCTCACTACCTTCTTGCATGCAGAAATCTGACCAAACGTTTGCAGAAATCAAATCCAAGGGAAGGCAAGCACTGAAATGAACACTTCTTCCAAGGGAAGGGGACAGAGTTTCCGATTCAGGAGCGATGTGTAAAAGCATCCATAACATCCCAGGGTTCTGCCTGCTTCCTCCACAGTTAATGTGCTCAGAATAACATCCAGATTTTGAGTCACTGCAGGCCACCTTATTGCGGGGCCATACTGCTTTTATGGGAAAGCTGAAAGCAGAGATACTTGGTCCCCTTATCAGATGCCTCGTTGCTAAACAGCCCTGTCTTGCTTAACTGCTCTAAATTATACTTCTGTTCTGTCACATTGACTAATGGGCACTGTGGCTGCTATTTTCTTTCTTAAACTAGAGCCAAACTGAAGTCTCCATGGATGAATAAATGAATTAATTTATTTTATTGCAGTACTCAGTCCTCAATAAAATGTCAGAGGTAAAATGGGGTTATTTTTTTTAATGTTCTTGGATAGGAATATTCTGAGCACATGCTGTACACACGCTTCCTGGGGAAATTAATTATTGTTATTTTATTATTAGAACCGTTGAACACTTGTATGGAGTTTTACATCTTCAAAGCACTTTGCAAACATTTAGCTAATTAATTAAAGTGCATTTCATGCAAATCCATTTCCATCTGGATTTACAATCAGCCCTCCTTTATGGGGAAATTATGTCACACATAAACTAAACTGAGCCAAGAAGGCGGCTGTAGCTGGGAGCAGGAGCGGTGGGAGGTGAGCAGCAACGATGCCTCTACAGCTGTCACCCTCGGCTGGGGCCTGGCAGCTGCAGGGCCCCTCACTGCTCCAGACAGCCCCTAATACCCACAGACCCACAGCTCACAGCACCACGCACACCCACAGCAGGATTTAGAGACAGCCCAGTGGCCGTATTTCAGAGGAGAGCTTTGGAGGTGTTGACGGCTGCCCGTTGTTAGCAGTGTTCCTCCATCCCGTTTTCGTCATGGGGTTGACAGGACTTCTTTCAGCCTCACCCCAAGCCAGAGTGATGGCAGTGACATCCTCTAAAGGTCTCTGTCCTGCAGATGAAGATCCCATTCGTCGCAGAGACTTTTTTACCCCTGTTGGAGTTCAATGAGGCTTGAAAGACAGTGAACGTGAGTGACTAAATGGGAACATTGCTTTTGACAATGTGGCACTGGGGAACCTGTGGCTTGTTGGTCAGCCTTCTCCAGCACCCTGTGACGGGGCTGGCTCTGCCTGCCAGCCCAGCTGCCTCCCACACTGAGCTCCTCAAGGCAGAGATGTGCTCAGCCACTTGGATGAGGAGGACAGACAGCCCTTGATGCACTGAGGTGCCTTTGCTGCCTCACAAGGGATCCGTCCTGGTACGTCCAGAAGATATTTTGCCAATGACTTTGAAATTATCCATAGTGTTTACTCACTGACCAGCACAATCCCCAGAAGTACCAGACACAGATCAGTAGAGGTAAATAGAGTCCTAAAATTGAGGAGCTCCTGCTGTCTCAAACAGATGAGGCCAGAGCCACCACACAATAGCCTCAGCCAAGGGCATCTTAGTAGCAGCCAGCTGCCAGAAGGTAAACATATAGAATATATACATATATACATGCTGTATATACATACACAGGGTTACATATGGAAAATTAGAGATGTGATCAGTCATCCCATCAAGAACTGAGAAAAACTTCTGTGATAATGAAAACACCAAAGGAAAAAAAAGCCACAGCTGGCAGAAGTCAGATCTTTTAAAATACGTTAGGACCCAAAGGAAGATTTACAATACAGAGAGCCTCTAGATTTGTGTATGGTTCTGGGGAAAATACTTTAAAATAAATGTCAAAATACTAAAAAAATTCAATCTGAACACAAGACACAAACATTTAAACAGAAAAAATGCTTAAGCAGCAAAATAATTCGGTGTCACAGTTGTCCCATCTTCCATGTTGTTTAAAACAAAACTGGATGCTCTATCAGAAATGTCACATAAGCTGAACAGTTTGTACATCCACTTCAGCTTAACTGGACGAAGCTTGGAGAAGTCTGAAATGAGAAGTTTGATAAGAATATTAAATCTTTTATCCTCGAACTCTGTAAATAGGAGAGTGAAGGACACCCTCGTACAAACTGATGTAAAAGCTGCCTTAGAAAGAGTTCAGCACTGGTGGGAGGATTCTTGGCTGACAGCATGGCAGAGTTGCTGCCCCAAATCAGCAGCCTCTGGGGCTTTGCCAGGCTCCTGCTGCATCGAGGGACTGTGGAGCTAAAACTGCAGAGGTGAGAAATTCCAGGGAAAGACCAGAATTGGGAAGAGATGTCCTGAAGCAGTCAAAGAAGAGAAGAAAAGGAATGTAGCTTGCAGCATTGACCCTGTAAAGATGACCCAGAGGAATAGGAAAAGACTTCACCAAACATTTTAAATTCTTTTTTGTATTCTGTACGAAGCTGAGATTTTGGCAGTTTGACCAGTATTTTCCAGCTGAAAATTAAATTATTTTCCTTTAGGATTCCAATTTTTTTTATATAATGTGCCCAGACTTCAAGGAAAGGAAAACAGATATGTCTTTAACATTTTTCCCTCCAGTGAAAATGATTGTTCTCTTACAAATGGGCTTTAATGAAAAACTTTGATTGCTGTAAGAATCTGTACAGTCCCTGTAACATAAGAAGTGTGGTGAATTGTGTCCATAATACTTTAAAGCCTTTAAATACTTTATTCCTTTTCTCTGCTGCTGTCACTGCCACTGGACTATGTGGTGATACACAGTAAAACTGTGGCCCAAGTCCATGAAAATCCTGATCTTTCATTTCAGCAAGAGCAGAAAACACTTTTGACCCCTGGTGCAGTGAAAAGAGCTATGTTCTCCTTTACAACCTGTTAAAGATATATAACATCTAAGAGGAGAGAAGTAGGGTGAACGAGATCGCAAAACAAGCAGAAGCTCATAGCTGTGTTTGCTTTTTGAATTCTAACATAGAAATTGCAACATTAAATTCTAATGCACTTTTTTCTCAAAGGGAAGAAGGATCAGGTGAAAGCTAGCTCTCAATAAGCATTTTCTGCATCATGGCTGCATTTCAAAGGGAATCCTCCCCCTCCTTCTAATGATGCCCTTTGGCTCTTTATGTTATATCTATCTTGGTTTTCCACTTTGATGATCATTTCTAAATTGTTGCTTATTATTGTAATATTGGTTCTTTGCAGAACGCTTCAAGCAAAATGTTTTAAAATAAAATGCATAAATACTCTTGTAACTACTACTGATAATCTCTACCATGCCTGTAAGAGCTTTCCCAGGCGGGGAAGGGAGGAAATCCCAAAGCTCCTGCAGAAGGGTGAATTCAGACTTTCTCTTGTTTGAATATTTTTCAGTGCAGAAAAGACCAAACTTCCGCATCTTCATAGGACAGAACAGAACTCCTCATTACTGAGACATGACCTGGCTCCAAGGACCACACAGAGCCATGGTCGTGGTTCCTGGAGAACCACAACTGTTCCAAGATAGGTGGCAGTCCTGGAAACCAAAGCAGCCTGTAGACATCTCCAGTTTGGCTGGGTCTCTGCTAACATATTGAGAGCTGTTTATTTTCTCTCCACTCCCTCTTCAGCCCCGGTGATAAGTGAGCACCTGCTCCTGGTAGGTGAACATCGCCGTGGCATCAAACTATCACGCACTGACCACTGCCCTCAGGATCTCTGATGGGTGCAAATCATGGCCCAGACTGAGTTTCCTTTCCCCCAAGGAGGGAAGGGTTCCCTCTCCTACCAGAACAGCCATCAGGATTAGTCATGAAAGAAATTCCTCAGCAATATAATTCATACTTGGGTGCTGCGTGCTGGGGTTTCCAAGTGTGGCTCCTAGAGACTCCCTTTCCAAAGCACAGGAGGCAAAGCTATGCATGGATTATCTCTTGGACACTGGCTTTAGCTAGAGGAATCAAAAGGGAAGTTATTTAAGAAATTATTTTCTTTTCCCTTTATGCCTTGCTGCTCTCTTGCCTTCCTGACACTCAATTTCTGCAGTTGAGCTTCAATTTTCAGCTCTGTGTCACCCCTCTGAACTGAAGATTGAATTTAGTGCAATCAAATCACTGAAGAGATTGACCCATCAAATTCAGATCTTGCTTTACTTTCACACCGCTTCATAGTGCTCATGGGTTTTGGGGTAGCTTGATAGCCAAAATGCCTGGTGAATTTTCAGATTGTCAGAGTGCAGTCCAAGAGACTTCTTGCTCCTTCCCTTCTGTTTCCTGCTTTTCAAGTCAGTGTCCAGCTAAGGAATTTCTTATGCATGTTGTTCCATGGTCAAATGATGCTAATGAAGAGGCCTTTTTCCGCAGCAACATCACAACTTCCCAATCTGATCAGAATTAGCTTGCTCACCTGGAAGAATCAGCTCTGGAGGTTTGAGGTTGCAGCAGATTTGGAAGGACAGACTGAAGCAGGGCATCAACATGATCTTCTGCTTTGTCCCTATCCCCTTGGTCTTTGCTTTGCTCTTGAATGCTGAATTGAGCAGTCCATTGTTCACACTTGTCCCCTCTCTAAACTGCTGGGAGAGGCAGTACATGAAGATCATAGTGGCCCACACTCTGCTCTTACGTAATGAACAGACATCATGTGAAACAGTCTTCAGAGACCGATGCCATGGCTGGCTGGGATCAGCTGTACAGATGTACCTATCAAGGCATCCTTTGAAAGAGGGGCTTCATAAATCATTCAGTCATCACCATCTTGAGAGTGCTCACACCCCCTGGCCACAGGGCAGGAGCACAGCAGCTCAGGGGATGCAGAATATCTTTATTCAGGGGGTTATTTTCATTTCTTTAGGCTGCCAATATCCTGTAACATTTCAACAGCCAAAGAACTATTTGTTCTTGGGCACCATTTTCTGCACAGGGAATCTGTCAAGTACATTTGCATGGTTTAATTTCAGCAAGTCTGTTTGTTTAAGCCCCGATCTCCTCCAGGTTTTAAAAAGTCAGTTTTTCCCTGCGTTTGGTAAAGGCTGATTTCTTCCATCCCTCAAAAAATCCTATGAAGCTTAAAATGAGCCTTCCTTTTCAATCCAAAACAAACAAACGAAGTTTGTGTCCTTCCACACTCAGCTGCCTCCCGTGTTCTTGGAAGCAGGTCTGCTGGTTTGCTCACACTCCAGGACTGGCTGCCTCTCCTCCTCTAGCACACACCGCGTGCAGGCACAGGATCTTCAGGGCTGGCATGGACAGGCTTCCTGGCAGGACTTCTTGGTGAGAGATGAGGGGGAAAAAACCCACATGAGTTTATGAAACCTCTTTTTGGCCATTTTGTGTTTGGTATTTGGATTATCCCGGGTTTAATCGTCTGGATTGCAGCTGAATGTGAGCTGGCAGTGTGCCCAGGTGGCCAAAGAGGCTGACAGCATCTTGGCTTGTGTCGGCCACAGTGTGGCCAGCAGGACAAGAGCAGTGATTGTCCCTCTGTACCTGGCACTGGTGAGGCTGCACCTCGGATCCTCGGGCTGGTTCTGGGCCCCTCACTACAAGGACACTGAGGGCCTGGAGTGTCTCCAGAGAAAGGGAGCTGGTGAAGGAACTGGAACATGAGTCTGATGAGGAGCAGCTGAGGGAGCTGGGGGGGTTTAGCCTGGAGAAAAGGAGGCTCAGGGTGACCTGATTGCTCTCTGCAACCCATGAATTGGAGGGTGTAGCCAGGTGGGGGTCGGGCTCTCCTCCCAAGTAACAAGGGACAGCACAAGAAGAAATAGATTCATGTTGTGCTGGGGGAAGTTTAGATTGAATATGAAGAAGAATTTCTTCCGTGAAGGTTGTCAAGCACTGGAACAGGCTGCCCAGGGAAGGGGTGAAGTCGCCAACCCTGCAGGTACTGAGAAGATGTGTAGATGTGGCACTTGAGGACATGGGTTAGTGGTGAGCTTGGCAGTGCTGGAATGTTAATAACACCTCTGTCTAATGTTGATTCTCTAAGGTCTCATAAGGAATTTGAGTTCAGTCCTAGTATCAGCCTAAACATAGATATAGACACTTTTCTACCTGCTGGCCTATTTCCTTCTGGGAAATTAGTATCTTTCAGGGTATTCAGGTATCCCATTCAAGTCAGCCAGTGGACATTATGATTTTTACAGAGGCAGAGGTAGAGTTGCATACACAGTGTGGATCACATAAACCTCATTTCCCCAGGTACATTGACAACACAATAATCCATCAGTCACAGCCTTTTTCCACCACAGTTGTGATGAGGAAGGGCTGTGCTTAAACCACCTCACTTCTGTCCATCCACACCTAGATCTACCAACCCGCTGTAGCCTTAAAGAGTGAGAACCCCTGGCTCCCTTTTCCTTCGGTCTGTGTTTCTAATTCATTCTTGGAGCAGCAGAAAATCCCACCCTCCTCAGCCCCCCGGGTCCCAGAGGAGCAGAACACTGTTAATTAATTCTAATGAACATCAGACAGCCACTCTCTCTCTACGTTGGGACACAGGTTACTTTTATCTTCATCATTTTCCTTCCTTGATCTGATTTCCCCCCAGCTAAATTAAATCTCTGTCTTCTGTTTCAATTGATTTTTCTTTTCCTGCTCTCTTTTTAACTGAAGTAAGTTTACATAAATGCAAAAGTAACATGACAAGGTCTCGGAACAGACACGTCAGCTGTTTAATATGGCACAGGCTGTTGTAAAGCAGTGGTAGTATAGTTTAATTTGTATTTTCATAACTCATTCAGTTTCTCTTCCCCTCTTCACCCCTAGCCCTGAAAGCTAAATTATATTTAAATGTCATGGGGTGCTGGGAGATTGGCTGAGGCCACTTGACCCACTGGACCGTTCACCTGATGCATGAGCCGTGAAAGACTCAGACTTATGTCATAGAAGCAATATTTCTTGTATTAGCAATTTATGGGTTTACACATATTTTCATTTCTCAACAGTAAATAAAATAAGTAACAGGCACCAAAATGCTGGCAGCATGACAAGGACCGTTATAGGATGCAGAACAAGGAGCAAAATTAAAAACAGAGAGAGAGTAAATTATTCTGTGGACCTGGTTTGTGGCACGTGCATGGGTAATTGCTGCACTCTGTGCTTTAAAGTCATCATTAGATCTGTGTGGGGTCAGAGAAGTTGGTGTCCTCCAGAGAGAAGGAGGCTCTTTCTGTAAAATGAGACCACCCTTGCATGGGAATCTGGCATGGGCAACAACCTGGGGATAAGACAGGAAATAGTTGGAGGGCTAACGGGCACCTCTGGTTATGAAAGCTATTTCTTGGAAATAGTAAATCTAATAAACCTGGAAAGACTTGGCCTCGTGTAGGCAAATGTGATGGCTGCCAACAGAAAACAGGTGAGCTTGGCAGTGGAAAAAAATCAAAACCTACAAAACTTCAGGGATTATAGATAATGAGGGGCAATATTTGTATGTATTTGGACAAAAACATAATGCAACAAGCCTTCTGGGTTGTGGGCAAAATTTAAAAGTATTTACACTGTCTGTCGGGTATTACTTGGAGATGGCCAAGGAAAAACCCTGCCTTAGGAGACTCCTTGGAGGACACAGAGGCTCCAAGGATTTGGCCCTGTTTGCCTGGGAAGCTGTGATGGAGGGTGACAGCCTGCGCTCGTTTTCCCTGGTTGGTCTGACTGCTCCTGGCTTTCCGACTGCCCTTTTCCTCCCAGTTTTACTTGGATAAGAGACCTCCCATCAAGAAGCAAGTTTAAGCACGTGCTTAACTTTCACCACACTCAGCCTAACTCCTTGGTCTTAAATTACTGCACAGCTTCTGGCACTGACTTGTGGGATCTAGGCCTAAAGCCAGGACAGATGTGTGCACACGAACAAATATGTATATAAAAACCATATAACATTTGCTGTTGTGGTAGCAGCAGGATCTCTGTGTGCTGCTGCTGCCTTGGTAACAGAGTCTGTGTACGTCTGCCCATGGATCCCGAGCTGCCGTGGGATGGGGTGTGGGATATGTTTAAAGGGAATAAGTTTTTAAAAAACACAGGAATAAGAAAACCTATCAAGACATCTGTCTGCCAAATCGTGATCCCTTTTACACATCTCCTTACCTTCCCTACGTGCAGTTCTGCTCTTTGTTATAACTAAGGAAGACTGAAGAGTCTCCAGAGTATCCTTTTTTTATTGCTGTGCTTATCCTCAAAGTCCCACACATACTAGACAAAGGATGAATAAAATTTAGGGGGAAAATAACAGCATTTCAACACAATGAAATGTGGATGGGTGAAAACTGTTCTATTTGGTGAATCCTTTTTTCTCCGAAGAATGAGTGCAGCAGAGCACCATCAATAACACTCCAGGGAGAAGGAAAGCAGTGTGAAGTTAAACACATCTACCTTGGTAAAAATCAGGGTCTAGTCCATTGTCCACAGCAACCACTAACAATTAGAGAGATTTCCGAATCCCCAGGTTTCTAATATAACACTTAAAAACACAAAGAATTGATACCTAACTGTAGCAGTAAGATTAATAAATTTGCTGGGTGCCTGCAGGAAGAGAAATAAATCAGCCTACTCACATTCATAACCAAAATTCAAGGGAGTCATTACCATGTTGGTCCTTTACAGGAAGCTGTCTTGAATCATTAGAATTATGTGTAGACATAAGTTATCTTGAAATTAATAGTTCTCCAGATTTCAGGATAAAAACCTCAGATCCAGGGCAATAAACATCAATCCATTATAAAGAAGGAAAGTAGGACCACTGCTACTGTGTGAGGGTCATGAGAACACTGCTCAAATCAGAAGAAATCAAAGCTATGACTTCCATCTTATGCAATCATGCCCATGAACTCAGAGATCCTTGAAATTCCTCTCCTGCATTTTTCTTGCACTGATTTAACAAATCATTCTCACTGGTTTTATAAAACTGGAAGTTTAAATCCTGTCCTGACTGCCATTGCACTCCAGTCAGTAGGAAATTTTACTTATCACTGGTGAAATTAATGTTTGAAAGGGCACAATAAGCTACAAAGGAAGAGGGAAAGAAAGAGAAAATATCAGGAAAGGAAAAAAACCAACAAAAACCTCAAGAGACAGGGTTGCATTAGGCTGTGTTTGATTGTAAATACCTCTCTGATGGCAGCACTCTGCATATTGTTCTTCAAGTACTCATGCAATCAAGATGTGGGAACTCTCCCTTTGGAACGGGGATGAACTCCTCTGCAGGGCTGTCTTCAGCTGCATATGAAATGGATTTTTTCCGTATTTCAAAAAGTTTGATTAACTGTGCCTGCCTTCACATCCCTGCTCATACCAGTGGCAGTGTTTTACAGGCAGATTCATTTGCTGGTGAACTTGGCCAAGAAGTGCTGCAGACTCACCCCACATGGGCTGGTGAATCCCCAGTCCCCAAAGTACCATTTCTTTTACCATTCCAGTTCTTGTCAAATGCCAGATTTCTGTAGAGAACCATGTGTGATACCAGCTCCTGGATGCCTTTTCCTGCAGCTTGTACCAGTAACACAGCAGAGCTGGGTTTCACCAAAGCCTGCTAATGAAGGGCTCTGTAATGTATCCACTGAGCCTCACAAGGCCTCATCAATAATACAACTATAGATTTACAAGGAAATGAATTTTAAAAGCAGTGTACAAATATATAAGCATGAAGAAATTCTCTTAAGAATGGCTGGTTTCTGCAAACTTCTTCAGCTCACATGGAAAAATTCTATAGAAATCCAGGGAGAAAAAATGAACACCTCTGAAGAAGTTTGGGGTGAGAAGGTTAATAGAAAAATCATATCTCTGGTGTGGAATTTATTTTTTTTCAGTGCACCTCGGTATAGCATTCTGTAGGCAGCTAAAAGGGAAAAAAAATCTATCAGAAAGTAACATTTTCTAATCTAGCTGACTATAGTTCAGCCCTGCAAGGAAATAAAGACTCTCTCATCCCAGGAATCTAGCAAGTGTGAAAGGCAGATAGGAAATAATTTGTCAATAGATTTGCAGATATCAAATGGATGCAAGAGGTTAGAGCAGGCACAAACCTCTGCACAGAGCTACAACCTGTCTAATATTTTCTTCAGCAGCTATGGGAAAGCAAATAGTTTTCCATGAACCTTTCCAGTGGAAGGCAATAAAGAAGCAGTCCCTCAGCAGCTGCTGCCTTTAATTGATTTTCAGGTGTTCTCAACACTGGCATCTCTCCCCTGCTGCACAGACCAAAAGCCAAAGGAAGATTTCAAGCAAGAGCCCAAGGAAAAAACAATCTCCCTGGTTTAGAAGTCTGTTCAGTAGGTTTCTTGTTGGAAACAGGATGTACTTTTCAAAGTTTGAATTTGTAAGGCAAATGTGGGCATCCTGATGGTCAAAATAAGTCAGTGTGGGCATTTAATTCCTCTGGCCCCTTGCAAATTCACTCTAGGATCGCTGATCCAACAACAAAGGGAATGCTGGGAGCTGGTCCAAGCAAAGCTCTGCTTCAAGCTGCTTTACACCAAATCACAGCAAACACTCCAATGATTTCATCTGCTGTGAAAAGAAAGCCCCAAACATCAGTAAACGCAACAGGAATTAGCTTTCCCTGGCAGTAAGGTTTTGTGGGTTTATTTATAGCCTATTAGTGCTCATGGAAGGCAAGGAACAATAATCTAAACCAGAGTCAGCAGTTCTGCTGCTAGTTAGAAAAGATGCCATTTTAACAACTCAGTTTTCTCCTGGACCAAAACCCCCTTGCCTTGTCCTGCTCTCCTGCCTGTCCACCCTCACGCACTTCACACCATTTTCATCTGGGCTAAGGGGTCCAGGCTCCAGGAATCTGCATCACTGCTGAGCAATTTTTAACCAAAACACAGAGAGGACAGAACTGCTGAGAAGGCCCAGAAGGTGACTGTTCTCTTCCAGAAATACTCTGGTAGAAGTAACATTTTTTTTTTCTTTCTCTTTTGGATCCAACTTTGCCTTGCAAAACCCTCAACATTTTAGGTGAAAAGTGTTCTGTTTCCATAAAAAGACCTAGTCCCTCAAAAAAGCCTGTTGAGAGAGAAGAGACAGGCCCTAAGAGATGTTCTCTGGGTAGTGGCACAGTATTATCAAAACCCCACATCCCAGCCCCTACCTAAAGAACCCCCTTTCTCCATGCAGCAGGCTCCAGCTTGTTCCTTGGTTTGCCTGTGGGAGAGAGCAGGGGAGTGTAGGGAAGCTATAAATAGAGCTGCAACAGGCAGCACCAGCCTTTACCATGGGATGAAAGAAGAATGCAGTTGTTCTTGGTTACTAATTGAATAACTGAGCTACAGGGGCACCAGAATCCCCAGGGCTGGGTTGAATGATGCCCAGGCGCTGTGGAGGAGTTCTCCTCCTCTCCCTCCTCACCTCCAGGAAAGAAAGGACCCCAGTTTTCAGCAGTTCCGTGCATGAGCATTGGCAGTGAGGACTCAAGGGAGAAAGAGGTTCATTTTTGCAGCCAAGGCTCTCGAAGTGATGCCACTGTGTATTTAGAGTCAGCTTCTCTGGGCAGACATCTTCCCTTCTGCAGCAGAGGCTGGATGCAGCTTGCAAACCATCCTAGGCCTGTTCATGAGCTCCTGTCAGTGCACCAAGGGATTTTCCTCGGGATGGCAGTGAAGACAACTCCAGGCTGGACTGAAACCTGCTGGAGAGGTTGGGGGAGCAGCAGGGAAGAGCTGGCCCAGACCTGCATTACAACAAGTTGGTTAGGGCAGCAGCAGAAAAAGGCAAGATATGTTCTGTGTTTCTGGAATAGAGCTGAACGCCTGGAGTCTGTGTGCTTTTGGCTTAGAAAGGGGACAGAGCAGCTGTAGAAAGCAGATTGTGGAGGGCTCCCTGTTGCTGTCTGAAGAAGCTGCTGGATGAGAGGAGTGTCAAGGGCTGCAGGGCATGTGAGGAGAGGAAGCCGCTGGTGGAAGGTGGATTTTAGGATCTCGTCCATGAGTGGGGCAAAAAAGGATTAACAGGAATGGGCTGACCTGTACGGCCACTTCAGTGTAACCAGGAGTAGTCAAAATGGAGTGATTCTTTCCTTAGACACCACTTTAGCAAACTAAGTGGAAAAACTCCTCCAAGACATAAAAAATGTTTTAAATTCCTGCCAAGAAAACCTGCTTTGAGCATGTGAAGCTCCAGGCTCCTAAGACAAAGGCTGACACAAATTACCTGCTATACAGCAAAGAAAGCTGCTGTAGTCACCCTGTGTTGCCAACAGATCCATATTCCCAGAAAAGAGTAGAGGAGGTAAGCATTGCCCATGTGTAGAACAATCACTGCTCATGGAGTCCTGGGACAGGACAGACACGAGGATTTTTATGTGTTGGGAGGAGGGAGGAGGCCTGCAGGAGAGCAGACTTGATGATAAAAGAAGAGATCACAGGCCCCGAGGTACAAACCACTATCAACTTCAACCTCTATAAAATCCATCCCATGCATACCAGGGCTCCAGTGCAGCCCCCAGTAAGCAATGTCTCACTCCATGAGTTACAGTAGAGGCAGGAGGACACATCACATTCCACTTGGGCTGAGGTACAGCCCAGAGGCTCAGCTGTGTGCCAGAAGACATTTATACCACATGCCAAGGCCTCCAAAGTCTTCTTGTTAACCTCAAACTAACCTCTTCCCTCTCCCACTAGTGGGAATAACTCTGGGTAGTCTCTCCTCTGTACACATGATCTTTTCTTTGCTGGAAATCTCAGGTTTGAATTGTTGTGGAGCTCTAAGCTGACTGGCAGGTTTAATAATTGGCTACGTCACATGTGAGAGGATAATGCTGAAAAGGACACTTGGGACCCAAATTCTGGTGATCAGTGTATGGTCTGTGTGGCCCACAGAAGAAAATGGTTTGGCTGCTCCCATTTAAGCAGCAGCGAGCAGCAGAGCATGAGGAAAGGAAATGCAAGGTCTTAAATGAATCCAATTACTCATGCCATTAATTTAGATTTACTCGAGTAGTTAGAGCATGCTAAATAAACAAAAATTGATTAGTTAGATCATGTTCATTTGAAATTTGACCATGAGTGGATGGATATTTATTTTCCAGCCTAATGGTAAAGGTTTGCCAATATGTTTCTGTGGTATTTAAAAGGAGGTCACTTGATTTTTTTCATCTTGGATTTGCAGTTGTTCCCAAAATCATTTTAAATCTGCAAGCCTTTTTTTCCTAGATCAGTTCTGTGCTGATGACAGGTATAGGTGATGCTTTTTTGCATGTTTCAGTCAAGCCAGACACACTTACAAAAGAGTGTGCGTGGAATGAACCCCAAGGTTTGCCTCTAGCTCATGTGAAAATCAGCTACTGCCCACAGGAGCCAGCTCTGATTTTTACTCTTGAGGGAAAACAGCAAAATATTACTTGAAACGTGAATCAGTTACAGAACTACAGCAGAGGGAGAAGAGAGTCAGCATGGGCTTTGAAATGAAATCAAGCCAAGAAAGTGCTGGTGTAGCAGACCTGCACGCTGAGGCAGCTGAGGAACAGTATTTCATATTGACTACACTGCATGCATTAGGAGGTGGGGGGAAAAATTGATGGTTTTATTTAGAAACAAGGAATACTTCCCTAGCTCCCATTTCCTCCTGATAAAATCACTGTTGTCCCTGTAACTCAAACATATCTGGAGGTGGAGACCTTTCTTTCTCTCCACCACACAAAAAAATAGATGCAACTTTACCCAAAACTTCCCTGTGAAATGTTCTACCACAACCTTTTCCCTATGTAAAACACAGCAAGTATCATCTCCTCTCTGAATTGTTTTAGGTACTCAATCTCTGACAAGAGTGAGAAATCATTTCTTCTGTGACTTGAAAATCTTAATCTGAACCCAGTTAAATGATTATAAAGTGATGTGCTTCTTAACCATATTACTATTGGCCAACATTTCCTATCCATTAATAAGTTTCTGCCTCATGGACAAAAATGGAATTTAAAAAATAATTTATTATTTCCTTCACTGGAAACAGAGTTAGGAAGTA
Organism: Platysteira castanea; assembly: GCA_013397175.1. NCBI lineage: Eukaryota > Metazoa > Chordata > Aves > Passeriformes > Platysteira > Platysteira castanea. Next base: position 1,201,885 of record VYXC01007095.1, on the reverse strand, counting down.
GGTATGTGTAAGAATAGAATATTCATTTATGACTGGGGGGTGGTCTACATAATCTTCCTTCTAGAGAGTATATCTTGGTTTTCATCAGACACTGGTGAAATTTTGTGGGTATTTGTTCTCTCTGTGAATTCTGCATTCAGTTCCAGTCAGTCTGGTTTTTGTACACTATTTTTAAGATGGAAAGACCTTGACAATATTGTGATAAAGTCCAGTTCTCCCAACTGTGGAATATGTGTAGACAGATTGGAATATTAAAACAAGCTCTGTATTGTGAATTGCAGTAGCATCTACCCATGGCTTGTAGAAAAATAACAGAGGTGTGGGTGGCAAAACTCGACTGTTCCTTTGCAGCTTTTATTTCCTTATTTCATTTGATGGTCATAACTGTTATTCAACTCAGTTGGTTTTAATTTTTTTTCATTTTCCATGTCTCAGAGTGCCTGAGTCAGTCTTCCTCAAAGAATGCCCTTGTAAAAGAAATGTTATCCTCTCCAATGTACTTTTAAAGAAATTAAAGTATTCTTAAGTTCCTACTTGGAAAACAAAATCAGGTCTGGCAGTTTAGGAAGCTTGCAGTTGTGTCAGGTTGTATTTCAAGAAGACAGCTTTATGTGCAGTCTTCTAATTAAAATGAAAAGATATTATCAACTTGTTAAATTAGCTTCCCATCTGGTAATTTTACTGTTTAAAATAATATTTTTTTTGTGCTTAAAAAAAATCCAAAACCAGCATAACAAATGCTAAACTGATCTTGATACTGTCACTGCAACAAAAGCCTTCCAAAAGATGAGGGTGACATTGGTGTAGTGAAAAGTTGATAATCCTCACAGAAGGTGTAGAAATAGAAGATGAGGGCCACTTGGTGGGGAAGGGGTGACAATGATGAATGTTTTACTGACTCTAGATCAGGTTTTAGTGTAAGAATTTCCCCTCAAACTCCCAGAATCCCCCTGCCATTGACCTCTGTGTATAACACGAATGACTCCTGCCCCTATTCTAAATAGCACGAGGTGGATTTAGAAACAGGTGTATCTTTCCAGTGTATATCACATGTGAATATTTGATATGCCAAAAAGGAGGGACATTTCAGCCAAGTAGACAATGTGTTTCATGCAAAGCCATTCTCACATCCCTCAGTTTGCTCTTGGTACCCTCCAGCAGTGGCAGCAGTGGCCCTTTGGTAGGGGAGGTGTGGGGTCAGGGTGCCAGGCCTGGGCTCAGCTGCACTGCCTTGTGTCCCCTCCAGACAGGGATGTCAGGAGTGTGGCTTCCCTGCAATCTGTGACACTCCCAGCTGCCAGCACCCAGCCTGGGCTCACATTGCCCCTGCCAGGGTCAGCACCAACAACGTGTGCTCCGGACCAATCCATGTAGTTCTCCTCTCCTTCATCCCAGCACTAAGAGATGTGCTGAGAGCCACATCCTGAGAGCCGAGAGGTCTCCAGCTGCTTTGGGACCAGCAGCCACCCCAGAGTGCTGCTCCCCAGGGAGAACAGCAAGAGGAATTACTTCTCAACAATTATTTCAGAGTGTTCTGATCCTTTTAACTGAGAGATTGTCTTACTTGGGAAAAAGAAATACAAAGAAAAAAATCCAAGGAAACTCCAATGCAGTGTAGCCGCATGAGTTATCACTTAAAAAATCCTAAAACAAGGCTTAAGCTTGAATGCTCTTTAATTGAATTCATTCCTCTCCATTTTGTTTGTTTGCATCCATGGGAATTTGTGTGTATAGCTCAAAACAGCTTTTTGCTTATTTCTTTCTACTTCTCATCTGGAAAATCACTTCCCGATGCCTTGAACTCTCCCTAGGACTATCCGTGGGTTATCCAGCAATGTTCTGGCCAACCAAGATGTTAATAAAGAAGACCAGCTCTGTAGTCATTCATACACATTTCCACTGCCAAAAGCTACACAGCAGGAAAGAAAGAGTCGACAAAATAGGGATCCACAATGTTTCGTGGATGTTTTATGAATCAGAAGAATTTCCAGGAAAGTAAAATCTAACAGATATCATGTGCTGTACCTGGCAGCAGCAGCCTAGAATAGATTCAAGTCTTTCCAGGCTTATTGCTTATGACTCAAAGCCACACTTCTGAAGGTGCAGAGGCTGTAGGGTCCCAGCAAGGAAGAATTAGAACCCACTGGACCAGTTCTGGGAAGCAGGGTGCTGGCCAGGTGATGAAGACAGGTCCATCATCTCAATCTTCTCCCTTTTCTTGGCTTTCCACTGCCTGGAGCCAGTAACTAAGGAGAAAAATTACAAAGGAACAGCTACAGACAACCATCTGCTGGAAGAGAAAGGAATACAACAGGAAGAATTACTCAGCTGGCTGCGAGAATAGCTTTTGTTCAAAGGTCCTCCCAAACCGCTGTGTTCACGTCTGAGAATGGAGATGCTGAGACAGGGCAGAGGGACAGAGTGTGATGGGTGAGAGCAATCCCCCCTGGCAGCCCAGCCAGGAGCACTGCACTGCTCTCTGCAGGCATTCTCCTGTGCTAAGCTGTCAGCAAGGGGCAGGAGCACAAGCTGCACCCTTGTAGCTTACACCAGTTGTAGTTTTCAGATGTTTTTCCCATGAGGAAAACCCACGGAGATGTCTATGGCAGCTTAATGGCCCTTATCTTCACTGAGTGGCCCTCAGCAAAGCCTTCACTGTGTCAGAAGAGCTGTTGTGCTGCGTTAAGGGAGGGATGATTTTACTTCAGCTTTCTGCTACGCTTAGAACACACTTTTTTCCCTGTTAGTGAGTGCCCCCATCCAGTCATGGAGTGCAGATTCAGAGGAATGTGTTTCCATGCAGTAATGGGTCTGGGATAAAGACCTCATCAGTCTGATTTCCAGTTGGGATTCTGGCTCAGTAGTGATGAGGCAGTAACATTAATGATGGATACTAAAGCAAGAAAGAGATTTTTAGCCCTTAAATTATTGTGTTCGGCTCCCCCCCAACAACCCTGTCTCCACAGGAATGGAAAAATAAAATCAGAAACAAGAATTCTGTTAGCAGACAAGGCAAGAAATTCAATACAGATGACATTTGCTTTGCAAAGCAATAAAATAAGCTCCATCTGTTTAACAGTTAGGTACTTCCAGATAGGATTTAGCACAGAACATTTAGAACATTTTCAAAACATTGCAATGTTAAACACTCAACCCTCAGGACAGATGTGGGGTGGAGATGAGGAATTGGAGGCAGAGAGGTTGAACTGTGGCAGATTTCCAATTAGAACTCTTGGCTTTTGGGGTTTTATCCTAGGAGCAGAATGTCTAATTTGGTTTTGCTGGGTGAAGCATCCAGCATGGCAAAGGGTAATCAGCATTTCAGCAGCGAGCTGGGCATCTTTGAGCTTGTGTTCTCCAACACAAGATGAGTGGGACATCAGGGAGGTGATCCTACATGAGCCATGGTGGCTCACGTCCACCCAGCTGTCAGGATTCCTTGGGTCCTGGGGCTATGAACCATCTCCTGCTCCTGTCTCAGCAGTGCTGTGTTCATGACAGCCAGTGTTTGCAGCCCTAGCCAAGACCCTCTGCACATGACACTGATGTTCCTGTCTCTGCTGCTCATTCTTCCAAGTCGCAAACACCTGAAATCTGGTTTTAAACAGGGAGCTCTTTTCTCACTGCAAGGGAGTGTGCCAGTGTTTAGCATATCAGGGCATCATCCCCACAGAAGTGCACATCTGCCTTCTCCTGAGATAACAGGAGATCCCCAGCTCATCCTTGTGCAGGAAATGATTCAATTGTTTGTAATGAGATTCAAGGGGCAGCAGCTCCCACTCTTCTGCGTGGGTCAGTGAGGCCCTGGGAAGGGCTACCAAGGAAGCAGAGCAATTAGCGTGTGAGCACCTAATCAGCTACTGCAAAATGGCCTGAAATACAAAGGAGAATAAAACCTCGGCATGCGCTATTTCCGACACAAACAAAAGCTTCAATTAATATTGGAGCAATATGCAAAATACCTATCACAGTTTCATGGATATTCAGAAACAACAGCTGCTCTTTTTGTGGCTGTTTGTGGTTGAGACCTAGCAGAGGTTAAAAGTTCATTGTTTCCATTATCCTCAATCTATATGTATATATACACAGCAATTCATGGAGGTATGGTGAGGCTGGGTGCATCTATTGGCATTCTCTTCCTAGGAGGGGGGCCTGCATGTGTCTGCATGATGGAAAGGTCTTGTTCATTAGCTCAGGATGCTCATATTATGTATATTCTATTAACCACATATTGAATATGCATCTCATTTTCATTTCAATTAGGATCTGAGGGCTGATTTCATTCATGACTATTGATTCCTTCCAGGCCATTTGCATTTTATTCTGTTCATTATTATTTATAAGCTCTGTGCTCTCTAAAGAATTTAAACATCCCTCTCGTGATTGCCCCAAGTGATGAATTATACACCGTCCTTCAAAAACCAACACAACAAGCCCTACCTTAATCCTCTGCTCTTTCTGTGTATTTATGGGGCTTTCTGTGCTTGGCTCTGGTGCCTCCTCTTGGGTTGGCAGCAGGTGATGCTCTGCACAGTGAACTCAATTTACTGCATGACAAGCTGTGGTACCGCCTGGAGTTTTTCAGTAGGAAGACATATTTCGCCCCCAGCTCTGGTGAGAAGTATTTCCCTGCCCTGTCAGGGCACTGGGTCTCCAGGAGCAGTTGACAATGTGACAGCTGAATCACAGACACCACCTCCCTTCATAAAATCACTCCTGACTTTTGTCCCTGGCTCATGAACCAGGACAAGAAACACTTCACTCCCAAATCCTCTCCCTCCCCAAGGACACCCTCTTGCCTGACATTTCATAGTATCATAGGATTAATTAAATGTTCTTCCCCTGTTTTTAGAGGAAGGCTGTGTCCTTTTAGGCAAGATACTGTGTTTTAAGTGTTTTAGAGAGAGGTTTTAGTTCAGACTGAATTTGCTGGTCCCTGAACTCCACGGGGGTGAGTGAAGAACTGGAGATTCTTCCTGAGATGTGGAGGCTCCCCAGTGCCTTTTGATGATTTGACAGGTACTGCCTGAGATCAAATTTGCACAATCGCTAGCTTGGAATGAACAGACAGGAAACTTCAAAAGAGCTGGAACTGCAGTTTAAATTGAAAACAAGTTGTGTTTTCATTGGAAGAGCTGCGCAATAATTAATTGCTTACTTAAATGTACGTTTAGATCTGAAAGGTCTTTTGAGACATTTAAGAAAGTCTACACATTAAATCTGATAGGAACATATGCTCCTAGGTTGTTTTGATCTATGCTAACAGAGCTGGAAGGACACAAAATGCAATAGAAATAAAATACAAACTGAATTTTTCCAGATGTAGAGGATAGTAGTTTTCTTGATAGAGTTTTGATGCAGATGGATAAAAGGAGAAGAGGAAGAAGACATCAGGGCAGTCATTGTTCTTTTAACAGGTTAACCCCTCCATCCACAGTTCAGGCTTTCACCCACCCATCAGCTAAAGAGGTGGCAGCACACCACATGTGCAGTCAGACAGGAAGAAATTAAACCTTGGCTATCAGGTCTGCCAGTGTTTTTCTCCACTCCCATGAGGAATCCTGTGTGATCATATCAAGGCGTAACAGAAGACACAAAGTCCCAAGACATTTCTCCAACACTCATGTTAAGGGCAGGCTTAAATTGGATGGATGTTATCTAGAGATTACATTCCTGGCTCTCCAGTGACTGATTAATAATTGCATCCTGGCTGCTCCTAAGGGGGATTAACATGGGAGGAAAGAACTCACAGTGCAATTGCAATTGAAGTGCTGAGGGTTCCCATATCGAAGCAGCTTCTCAGCCCACAGGAATGTAGGGTAGATGGATAGGAGAGAAGGGAGTCGGAATGTTACAAAGCGAGGAAATCAGTAAAGCTTTCACAACTATACCAGGCATCATTTAACAGAACAAAAAGAATGAGATGTTGGCCAAACTTTTAATTTCTTACGGCAAAAGGTACATAAGAATATACATACTTGCAAGGAGGGAGCGAGGGCTCCCTAAGATGCCTCTGGAGTTTGCTGTGTCAAGTCAAGGAGAGTTAGCTTCTAGAATTCTTTTTGCCTGTGGTCAGACACATCCTGCTCTGAAATCCCAGCCAGTTTCTGGGTCATACTTGTGAAGAAAACCATCATATTATTTGGATTTTCAGGATCTTGTGAACTGGGGAAGCCAGCCTTAATTAAAAACTCCCATTATAAAAGTTGCTTATTCCTAAAACTGTGGGTGGGGAGGATTTATTTCCAAATACATTATCAGTTTTGCCTGTACTGATCGGCATCTGAGAATCTCACCTCTTTACTGACACCTTCTGGGATATGCCTTAGGAGTCCCTGGGTAGATACATTTTCCTATTTCATTGTGAAAATAAAAGCCCATTTATGTCAAGATACAGAAGGCCCTATTGACACCAGAGACTACTCTTGGCAGAAGTCAACTATGTTATACATACCCCTTAAAAAGGAAAAAAAAAGTTTTGTGATTCTTTCATATGTAAATTTGTCTTGAAATAAATGCCATTAAGCAGCCTCTAATGCAGGAGGGCTGATCAAAGGGTCCTTGCTTCTCCACTGAAGATGCCAAAGTGGTACATGCTTCCCAAAACCTGCTCAGCATGGGTATTTCACTCCTTGAGTCTAAGTTACCAGCATCCTGTACAAAGGCAGAGCTGGGGGCTGTACGATGGAGATAAGACCCAGAACGAAGCACTCGCAGATGGCAGTTGCCATAGAAGAGCACAAAGGATTCTTTAATTAAGTCTTCCCTTCCCTTTATTAAAATTCAGGAAAGATTACCAAGGAATTTGTACTGTATCTGGAAAACAAATCATAACAATTACAGCAGACTGCCCCAGGCTGGCTAGATTGTAGCTTATTATTCCACAAAGGCTTGATAAATGTGTAAATTTATATAGAAGGCTTCTGCATGTCATCATCGCTGTGCAAAGACTCCCTGCTTGCCGTATCCACTTTTAGAAGGAAGACCAGCTGGCTGGAGTCCCTTGAATTATTTGCTGTTGTTGTTGAATTTTTAAAATACACATAAATTATGTCTCACATTTACAGTTTATCTCCAAGCTGTCAAATGGGGACTCATTCCTGCTCTTTTTGATGCCTACTGAAAAGCCATCTAACTCAGTTAACCCTCCGGCCCCACGTCCCTTCAACATCACCAAAAAAAAAGGCCTTAAGATTCTAAATGTGCATTTTTAAATGCCACAGGCTTTCTCTTAAGGAAAAAGCAAACTTTACAGCATAATTGGTTTATACCTATGAGCTTAACTGCCTTACAGGCATAAAACAGGAGATTTGCATACGTGCACATCTGTAAGGACAGTCTGTATTTCCCCCCTAACTGATTAAACAGTGGGTCAAGTGGGGTGGCTGAATCACTCATTGTATGCACATCCTCTTAAAAGGGAGCTTTGAACAAAGATCAGGGCTAGATTTGATCCTCTTCGTCACATCCTTTGCATGTCTGATTCCATGGAAAAGACCGGAGCAGTGGTGTGATTTATTGGCAAGGCTTATGGATTATAGTGCCACAAGGGACTGTCAAGATGATCTTAGCCAACTCCCCTGCTAAATAAACCAGACCAGAATATTTCTCTGAATTAACATCTGGATGAAGATCAGATGTTGCAAAACATGTCCTCTCTTAATGAAAACCTATCCATCAGTAGATAATCCACTAACAGCCCTGAGGAAATGAAGCAGGAACATCATTCTGGGACATGCACCCACCCAAGCCAATGTCCATGCCTGGTCCATCTCTCTACTTTTACAATTCTCGTGATTTTATGCCTGAGACCTTGGGCTCCAGCATTGCATAGGGAACTCCTTCACCATTCTCCTGGATATATTACTATTTTTGCAAGTTTGAAGTAATTTATATGAAACTGGTTCAGTGTATGTTTGCTCTAGAAAAGAGGAAAATGTAGATTTTTCAGAGATAGTGCTTATGTATTCTGTTTCCCAATTGCAGTGAAACAAATGTGACGTTCTTAGTCTGTCTCCTGCCTGGCTGTGGTGGCTTCATCTTTTCTTGCAAGATTTTAAATGTTCAGATACATGCAAATCCCATTTGCAAAGAAAATACCAGGCACTTCCACAGTGCCCAAGAGCTCACAGCACGCTGTGAGCACTTTGCAAATACTTTAAATTCTGCTCATTTTGCCAATGGCACCTTGAAGCCGGGACTCCAGGGTCTCAACCCATCATGCTGGCAGCCAAGTTTAGCTAAATCAAACAGATCCAAGGTACAGCACTCCGCTGTCTGCAGGTAGAGACGTGGGCTGGAATGTGATGTGACCAAGGCCGTGATGAGAGACTTGGCAAAGAAAAAGGGAGAGCCCTTCAAACTTCCCACAGGAGGGAAAAAGATATAAGGAATTCTGGGTTTGTAGTGCTTTGTTGTGTTTTTATTTTTGAAATTAAACTACATTTCTCATTGCATCTCTGTGTAAATAACCAGAAGAAGATATTCAGCAGCCTTCTCCAGAGCTAGTCTTTATTCTTGCTTTTATTCAAAAACACTCTGGCTGGGCTTGTCCAATAAATCAAAGTCTTCAGCTGATCATGAAATTAATAAATAAGGTTACACATTTGCTCTCCACTGCAGATGAGATTTCCCATTTCATGCTTCAGTTGCCTGAAGTAAGAATGCGAGAGAGGGAGATTTTTTCCTGTGGTGGTAAGGCAAGTTGATGAAAGATTACCTTAAAATCCCTCATAAGGGACAAACAAGAGACAGGGGTTTTTTTAACTTCCCTTTAAAAAAATAAAAGCAAATAAATAAATAAAAGAGAAGGCGGCATACGTTATATTGATTTTCCAGCACTGCCTGCATGAAGGCATCGTTCTCCCAGGGACTGCAGGGAGAGGCGAGCTGAAGTGAAGAGATGAACAGATGCCACGGGCGCGTGGGCTGGGCACCAACGCCGAGCGCGGCTGCAGTGACGCTCCCAGTGCTGTCCACACCTCGCAGGGCTCCTGCTGCCAACTCCTGTCCACTCAGGTCTCTCCACTGAGCCCTCACAACTCTGTCTAAAAACATGTTAATTAAAAAAATTAACAGGAGGACTCCAGTATTAAAAGAAAAGAAAAAAAATGTTCGCTGCTTTGGAGACGTTTTGGATACTTTTGCAGTACCTGGAGGGTGTGAAGCACATTTTGAATTTCAGCTGAAGAAAGGAGCCCCCAGTTCCTGGGCTAAAATTGTTCTGCAAAGTTGCAGGGTGACACTAAGAGATGGATGCACTTCAAGGATTCAAGAAAGTAATTCCAGCCCCAACTCATGTTCATGAATATGCATGCACATGACCCAGCCATGTATTCTTTACTAAAATGATCTCATTGATAAACAGTGAGATACAGAAATAAATAAGTAAATAAATAAATAAATAAATAAATAAATAAATAGATGTCTCATCAAAGTCGCTATGGCATTTTTTAAATTTTTTTTTTAATAAAGGGAGACAGGAGGAGGTCTGTGAATTCTGAAATATATTCTTCGCAGGGATGAAAGCATCTGGGAAAATACAAGACATCATTACTTTTACTTAGAAGATGNATAAAAGCAAATAAATAAATAAAAGAGAAGGCGGCATACGTTATATTGATTTTCCAGCACTGCCTGCATGAAGGCATCGTTCTCCCAGGGACTGCAGGGAGAGGCGAGCTGAAGTGAAGAGATGAACAGATGCCACGGGCGCGTGGGCTGGGCACCAACGCCGAGCGCGGCTGCAGTGACGCTCCCAGTGCTGTCCACACCTCGCAGGGCTCCTGCTGCCAACTCCTGTCCACTCAGGTCTCTCCACTGAGCCCTCACAACTCTGTCTAAAAACATGTTAATTAAAAAAATTAACAGGAGGACTCCAGTATTAAAAGAAAAGAAAAAAAATGTTCGCTGCTTTGGAGACGTTTTGGATACTTTTGCAGTACCTGGAGGGTGTGAAGCACATTTTGAATTTCAGCTGAAGAAAGGAGCCCCCAGTTCCTGGGCTAAAATTGTTCTGCAGAGTTGCAGGGTGACACTAAGAGATGGATGCACTTCAAGGATTCAAGAAAGTAATTCCAGCCCCAACTCATGTTCATGAATATGCATGCACATGACCCAGCCATGTATTCTTTACTAAAATGATCTCATTGATAAACAGTGAGATACAGAAATAAATAAATAAATAANAAATAAATAAATATCTCATCAAAGTAGCTATGGCATTTTTTAATTTTTTTTTTAATAAAGGGAGACAGGAGGAGGTCTGTGAATTCTGAAATATATTCTTCGCAGGGATGAAAGCATCTGGGAAAATACAAGACATCATTACTTTTACTTAGAAGATGGCTTAATTATATTTTTGACAGTGTTTGAAGTTGGATGGTGTGGTGCATTCTTCAGCAGCTAATGAAAGATTGCAGCTTCCCCTTCAGCCTGATAGATTTAGAATGTCTGCCCTGTTAGTGCAAGGAGGGAAATATTCTGTTCAGGGTCCTTAAGGCAGTGGGGAACTTCAAAAAAGAAAATATCTCTTTCACCTACAGGATAAAAAAAATTGCATACGGTCAGTGTTTCCTTGTTCAGAATACCAAACTGTTCATTGAGACACAAATCTGTACCTCGCTGATATAATTAATTTTAAAATTATTATTAAGAAATAGTGTTTTCCTTTCAAAATAAATGGAAAAGGAGAGAAAGATCATAAAAATCAGTAAAGCCTTCCTTAAAAAATAGATTTGCATTTTGTTTGAAAAATGAGACAGGAGGAGAGGACTGATTTTGGAGGATCTTGGTCACCAGTGATTGTAACAGCAAGAAATGGTGCTGCTGAGAGGCTGCTTTTCTGGGCAGCTCTCTGCCCTCTTCTTTCCTCCACACAAAGCAATTTACTTTGACACACAAACCTCCCACCCTCCCATTTTTATTTCTTATTTGTATAAAAGACCTTGAATGCTTCTTAAATGTTAATTTGTAGATTAGAATATGCACTGAGTGCAAAAGTTTTGCTAAGTCATGACTGAGACAATCAAAGTGATTTTGAAAAATATTTCCAAGATCACCATGATGTGAATCATTACAAGAATAAAGAAAAGATGTTACTACAAATGAATTAACTAAGCAGTGAAATAAGATATCCCAGAAGTACTGTGAAATAATGGCAAATAAACATGCAAATTCAATTATTTGTTTTCTAGAAGAAATTTATTTGGAAGATATTCCCAACATTTTGTTCTCTGTCCTGCCAGACCAAAGAGACTGTGAGTATGGAAGATTTAACAAAATGTTAGAAAGGCTTCGATTAGTACTAGTTCTTCTTTGATTTATAGTAAATAAGTTTCTGTTTAAAATACTTCTACCTTTCAAATTTAATATGGTTCATTATAGACACAGGAAAAATGACAAGGGTTAATTTATTTTTTCCATTATCTGTCTAACCTTAATATCAGGAAGAGCCTGGATTCCTAGTTCCTCCTTCACCATGGATGCAGGGATGCTGTAGGATTTGCATCCTACAGCGAAAGGCTCATTATCACTCACTGTGGTGATGAATTCGTGAGCTGAACAGAAATTTCTCAGCTGTTGAAGAATGTATTAAATGCTCCCAATATACATTCTAGCCAGTTAATGAATATATATATATGCATGCGTGTATATAAAAATGTTAACTTATAAATAAGTCTTCCTCTCCTCTATGAGTCTTTATGCCCTAGTAAGTTAACCCCATAAGCCCTGGTTAATTTTATTTTACAGTTTATGTTAATGCCAAGGGAATTGCAGGCTGGTTGATGCCACACTCAAATCCTGGTGTGGGTGAAATCAGGGACTACGGAATCTACAATTCATAGGAGCTTCCCAGAAGCTAAATGCAAAAGACAAAACTGATGTTAACAAGCTGCAGGATTAAAAAGAGACAGGAGTCTTCAGACATGGAAAACCCCTGTGCTAGACCTGGCCTCCTGGATTCATAACCACCACTTGTATTAATTCAGCTCCTCTGCATAAAAACACCAGGCTGCCAATGCGACACTCCCTGTTCCCTTGGATGTCCAGCCTGTACCAACAGCTACAGCAGGGTCCTTCCATCTGCAGTCAGGCAGGAGATCAAGAACTCCCAGCTTCAGATAGAGCTGCTACCACTCCATCTATCTATATCTGGCATTTCAGTATTACTGGCTGAGCGTTACTCACTGTATCATCTTTTTAGTCTCCTTACAGAGGAAGATATCGATAGCACATTCAGGCTGACAGTGAATGAAGTGAAACCCAGATGTGGTCCCTGCACCCTGCCCTTACTCCTGGCTCCATCTGAACCTTTGTTTCAGGACAAGGCCATCTCTACAGAGCTGATGCACTCCCCTTCCAGATTTCAGCTACTCAGCCTGGGGTGAGATCCTAGTTAAAATAAGCCAGCCTGTACTTTAGAAGTAAAGCTCCTTCTTTAGACTTAACTCTGTCTTGAAGCCTAACATAACTCTCTCAGACACCTGAAGCCAGCTCTATCCTCTCTAATAACAGATAAAGTAGAACAGATGTCTTGATTTATTACTTTTTCCTTTCCCTGGTTCTATTGAAACCTCAGTTTTTCAGAAAGTTGAGTGTAAATCAATGAGCCTCTTCCCTATAATTATCATCAATAACTGTACACTACAATTTCCAGCACAGAAAACAGACTCTGCCTTTCCTGTAGTTTGATCCCCTCTCCTCTGCATGCTGCTGCCTGCAGGAGATTCAGAGGGCAGCAAGGCTGTGAAAACTGTGTGGGATGAAACCCTAAACAGGAAAGAATCTGTTGTGCAAGAAGCCTTTTGTCAGCTGAAAATTGCACTTGTAAAAAAACACAGAAACCCCAAAGCTTGTGGTTAAAGAGTAACATCTTTAGCCCTAATTTATACTGACAGCACAATAGAGCTCTTGCTCAGGCTCTGCCTGCTCTAGCCCCATCACAGCAAGGGTGTTATTACGTGATAAATCAATTTCTACAAGGCAAACTGGAGATTAAGTCCTTATACAATGTTCATTTGCAATTGAAAGCAAGCGGAAATACCCTGGGACAGGGGCTTGGTGACCCTTTTCAAGGGCCAAGCTTGAATAAACACCCCACATGCCAGCACATGCCATCAGTATTGCAAGTCCTGAGTGAATGCTATTTCTCAGAATATGATCCACTACCAATTTCTTCTTTAAATTAATAAATTCCATGCATAAATAATTTGGGTTTAAATGGTCACTGCTGAAATAAATGTCTTTTTTTTGGTTCTGATGGCAGGACTCAGCTGTTGGAAACCAGTGTCCAAATAGCCAGATCAGCTTAGACCAGGACCTGTCTCATCTCATATCCCCTGACAGGTGAGGGGCAGAGCCTGATAATTCAGGAGAAGACACAGGGAAGCCTGTCAAGGAGCAGATCCTTAAGTGACCTACCCATAGAGTCTCCCTCCAGGCACAATACCAGCTCTTTGCCATGTGGGGTAAGATCATCTCCCTTCGGGCACTCACTGTGCCGGTTAAATCCTCTCCTGCATCCAGGGAAAGCTGGAGTGGAAAACTCCCCACATCCATTTACAGTGCCAATAACAAAAACCAAATGGGAAGATCCCCTTCCCAGCTTCTTCCCAGCAGTTTAACTGGTGGTGCCGTGCACGGAATGGAGGCAGGGAGAAAAGATGGGAAAAATGGGAATTTTTCCGTTCAGCCTGGCAACAGCTCAGTGGAAGGGCCTCCACAACCACCCCCTTTGAGGTGGTATCGAGTGCTCAGGCAGCAAACACAGATGGGAACACCTGCGAGCCGGCAGGAAGTGACACTTCATGGAAATGCAATTACTCAGAAGATCAAGGTGAGCTTGTGAGGCAATGCCTGCTTTCTTCTCCCTGCCAATACCCCTTCAGCAGTGCTGCAGGAAGTGGTGACAGCCTAACATCTCTTTTTCCCTTGGCATGAACCCATCTGCTCAAAAGATGTGATTACCCTTCTCCTTTGGCTCCTCTTTTCTTTGAGGAAGGATTTTGGCACCATTTGTCACCTCACCAGTTGTGCTTTCCCCTGGTTCAGTGACCTCTGCAGCATCTCACCCAGCTTGGAAGTGAATGATGCACATCGTTAGCCATTGCAGAGCTCAGAGATGACCTCTGGGTCGGCTTTAGCACCAGGTTTAATCTTAGAATCTTCAACTAAGTCAAGTGAGTTTTTCATTTTGTTTAGGGTTTTATGTTTTGTGAGGGAGCCTATAACTGATCCATCCTTGACTGTGGTAGCTGTATGAGAAAAGCAGGAGGGAAAACCGTCGCAGTATGGGAGAGTGGAACTGTTTAGTAGCAAAGGGATTAGTGGTATGCAGGCAAACTCATTTCAGAAGCCATCAGAGGAGAGAGGAAATCCTGCCTTTCCACTTCTTCCTCCATGTGCCCCTTGCAGAAGGACCAGGCTTTCAGTAATCCCAGTCTCTGCACACCAGAGCAGGTTAGGGAGGGCTCCCAGGGGCTCCTCAGCTGGGAGGTGTGAGGGGGTGGCAATCCCTGCGTGTCAGGGGCTGAGTGGAAATTTCCACATCTGGCACAGAGGATGGGAGCTGAGGGCCTCCTGGAGCTGCGGGTACCCAGCTCCCTGCAGGCTTTTCCCTGTCATTAATGGGCTCTGTGTGCTTCTGTGGTCTTATTATCAATGCAGCAGCCATAGCAGGGCTATCGCTGCAAATGGCAGCACTTCAGATCATTACTATAGATTGCCACAGCATTATTTCTCTCCCAGCAACAGTTTCATTTCAGTTCAACCAGATTCCATCAAATATTCAAATGCAAACAGATATTTAACTGCAGTGGAAGGTGGTTTGCTGGCAGTGAGTCAAGGCTTTCAAATGTTTTCGTGTTTTTTCAATCACTCCCTCCATCCCTGAGGTGTTTATTGTGAATTAGCAGGAGGGGAGACATAACTTAGCAATGAATGGGGGAAGGAAAAGGGAGCAAAACCTCTAAACCACAGCCGAGCAATAAGCAATGCACTTTGTCCCCAGAAAACTGTTTTCAGTGTTTCTGTTTTCTTTAGAGCTGGTTATATTGTGATTTGGAGAACAAAAATGCTGTAACTTAGAGTCCTGTGGCTGGTGCATTCAACCTCTTTTGATCTCACCCCATACAGGTTAAATATAGTTTAAAATAAAGATTTTACTGGTGTTCAGCACTTCATAAAAGTACACAAACCTTGAGAAAAATCTATTGCCTTCCTCCAAATCTTTGGCGTTTACATGTTTTCCCATTCATCTGAGAGCTGCCCCTGCTGGACTTATCATCAACACAATCAGGACTTATTCTCAGGGACAAAAAAGAGAAACAAAGCTCTAAAAGAGACCAAAATGACACTGAGGTCAGGTCCCTCCTGAGGAACAGGGCGATGGGGCTGCTGCTGCCCTGGAAGCCCACAGCCCCATTGGGCAGCAGAAGGAGCAGCAGCATCCCCATTGCTCACGCAGGAACAGCAGCACAGCAAAACTGAGGGTCAGAGTCAGGAGAACTCCTGCAACAGCCAGACTGCACTCAAAGTGTGCCCAAGTCAGACACCACAGCTTCTTCCTCATGAGAACAGGGGTGGGTGGAAAGCAGGTCACCTGAAAGCACTGAGCTCCTGCTCCGTGCATCCAGGGCATGGTTCTTACACCTCCAGTTCGGCAGCAAAACCAGGCTGAGAAGCGGCACCACGGCAGCCAGGTCCTGACCTTTCACCACCACCCACTGCCCTCTCAGCTGTGCCAGCAGGGCAGAGTTCACCTTCCAGCCTCATCTCCCTAACCTGGGCACCGTGCACAGCAATATCTAAGACTCAAAAAAACGCTGTTAACCTGAGGCTGTTCCTGTTGTGGCACAAACTGCTTAGGAAGCACCTTGTAGAACAAGCCACCAGCACTATCTCTGCTCGTCGAAGTCCTTTATCAGAGGCCCAGTCTTTCCCATTCATGGAGCACAGTAATTTGTTAACCAACAGGTAGAAGACCATAAATAAAGAGCCCACAAAGAAGGGAAGGGAGATGTGGAGAAAAAAGACGTCTGAGCACAGCCCACTTCTGGAAATAGCAATGTGAGAGCATTCCAGCGTGCGGGAGATTTAAGTTTTACACCCTTGTGTCAAGGAATTTGTTGCACAAAAGACAACAAAAAGAATTCAAAGCAGTTTTGCCCCCATTCTGTTCATGATAGGAATCTGTTCCTTTTGCAAATAAACCGTGTTTTCCCCAGCTCATCCCTCTCTGAATGGAGAAGCGGGCAGAAACAAATTAATCATGCTTACACTGCCTATTTGGTTTTTGCTCATTGCTCTAAGCTTCTTTGTGATCTCTCTCAAAATATTTTCATCTATTTGTTTAGAGGGAAACTTTCCTCCAGGCAGTAATGCATAATACAGTAATACAGGACATTGCAGCAAATTTCATCTTGTAAAAAAACCACCAAACCAAAACTAGGTAGATTTGGTCTCCCATTTGAATTCCCATTCACTTACCTAAACAATAATGCTCTTATCCCCACTGTGAAAGGAAAGTCAATATGTTGCACTTAATGATGTTTTTCTGTGGTCTGTCTATTCTCTGCATTCTAATTTTCAGTGTTAACTTCCAGACACATCTAATGTTTCATAAAAGGCAATGATCCATTTCAAATTCCTTGGGACATGTCTCATTTTCTGAAAGATGTGTGTTGTTTTCTGCTGGCTGAGAAAAAAAAAAAAAAGTCTTATTTCTCGCTGCTGGCCTTTATATCCCTGATTTTACGTCTTTTTAAATCCTGATGGAGAAAACAGAAAAGGTGTTGACCTCCATTTTATGGACTTTCTACCCAATCAGTTTTTCTCTCGCTGATTTCTTAGGGTTAATTGTACATCCTGCAAGTGACGTTTTCAAATTGTTAAGGGCAATATTTTCGTAATTGTAGCATTTAGATTGATGCTGGGGGTCCTGGCTGTGTTTAGTGACTGTGTTTATCTGGTTTGCCATCACTGTCTCAGCCCTGCACAAGGGCTGCCTGTCTTTCGCTGTTCCTCTGCTGCTCCACAGCTGCTCTGCTCCACTGGCTGATGGAAGGTATCATCTCTCCCTCTGCATCTTCACTCACTCCTTTGCTGGGAAACATTTCCAAGGCCTGAGAATTGCAGGAGGGATGTCCTTGGGCTTTCTGGGCATCTCTTCCCAGTTAAAATCTGGCATGGATACAAAAGCACCCCTTTTCCAGGGACAGATCTTGGCCGCTGCTGAGGGAAGTGGAAGCAGAGTTTACAGCTAATATCTTTCCTGTGTTTTGGTGTAAATTTCTTGACCCACCTCACTTGTCCCAGCCGAGCCTGCATAGCCTTTTCCCCTTTTATTCCAGGCCCTAGGGAACACAGCAGAGGAGAAAACCGCATTCTACAAAATCCTGCTGACATTCCAGGAAATGCTGATGCCAGGAGGGCCTGAGCTCTTCTGTTTCACTTCTGAGTGCAGTGATCAGGGCAGCATGGAGGGGCAGGGAGGGCAGATGAAAAATCTCCCTATGGGATTGCCATCAGGAGTGATGCTCAGCACACCTCCACAGCCCGTGACCCCGTGGAGCCTCTTGGCTGGTGCAGGCACAAGGACACACGTGGGAAACCAGAAACCCAAGACAGCAGGACAGCTCTGCCTCTCTGTGCCATTACACAGCACGGAGAACAGCCCTTGTCACCCTCAGTAATGCTCAGGCATCAAAGTCAAATGATCACCAGCTTCATGGAGGGTTTTATGTATTGATTTGTAAATAGACAAACCAATTTTGCCTGACTCCCTTAAGACATTATTGATATTTTCTGCTGTAAAATCTTCCCTTCTTTAGTGTGTATTTATCAAGGACAAGGCAAATAAATGACAGAATTTGTGTTTCATAAGGGTAGCTCTGGAATGAACTGTCAAAGATTTTGTTTCCTATTTCACTTGCTCGAATTAGGTTTTAAACTGATATTATATAGAAAAGGGTAGAATTCTTTTACCCATTCTTTATTGGTTTGGTTACATTTTTAGTTGATCCAAAGCTCTGAAAGTCACTCAGCCTCTTATATGAGTCTCTTGCATTTGCAGATTGTTGATTATTCACACAGAACTTCACCTGAGAAAATAGAAATAAAGTTTAGTGTACCTCTTTTGATCTGTAACGACCACTCCCAATAACAGATGGACAGCCCTTTGGTGAGGAGGGACACTCTGGTGCACGACACCCAAGAGCTAATGGTCCAGTGCTCAGCACTTGTGTGATTTCTCTATAGGCAGGAACCACAGTTAACTAAATGCAATAGCAGTGAGTATTGAGAGCAGTCATTTGCTCAAAAATGAGTAAAAAAAAAAAAAAGACCCTTAGTATATTAACAAAATGTATTTAAATCTGTTGTGCCTTCCACAGGTACTGATTATTCGGGTTCAGAGGAAAGTAAATCCCCTTGTGCTTCATCAGTGCAAGGCTATGGAGGTATCCAAACACACCCAAGCAATGGCTCACTGGCTATTGAAATACAGCAGGGAGCAAAATTCCCACTGCTGCTGGGTATTAGATTAAACCCTAGCCCTCTGTGATCCTGGAACAGAAGATTTTCTAGCTGAGAATATCCCAAGTGTTTTTACTAATTAACCATTTCCACAATCTACCATCCCTAAAGCATGAGTCAGATTTAAAGAAAGCGTGATATTTTAACTTTTTTTTAATGCACCTTCTGCTTCCTAAACCCTAGCATGGAATTCAAGCTTTTCTGTGGAATCCTGTAGCTGAGATTTCTGTCTAATCGTGCATCTGCAGGAGATTCAGTGCTGAGAAAAACAGGACATATCATAAGAGTCAGTGAGTTTCATTCTGGCAGTGAAGAAAAATCTCTATTTCCATCATTTTCCTCCAGGATGCAGGTTTTGCAAGACTATTCCAGGGTATTTCAATGTATAAAAAGATGGGAAAACTTTGTTGTAAGAGATCCAGACAGGTTATTTCAAGTGGTTTGGAATCATGTGACAGAGATCATCCCACTGACTGAGCAGGAGAGCACCAAGCCCTGTGTGGGCAGGGTCCCCATGAAAAGCTCTGGGCAGGGTTCCAGCCTGCTTGATTGGCTCCCAATTACCTGAAAGAACAAGGTGAGTTCTTTTCCCTTGTTCTTGCCTCTTCTGGGCCAAAAGCAAAGGTAGTTACAGGAGCCCAAAG
Organism: Platysteira castanea; assembly: GCA_013397175.1. Taxonomy (NCBI): domain Eukaryota; kingdom Metazoa; phylum Chordata; class Aves; order Passeriformes; genus Platysteira; species Platysteira castanea. The sequence goes on along the minus strand of VYXC01007095.1, from coordinate 1,182,707 downwards.
CAGCCAAACGCCTCACATCAGAGAGAACATCAGTGTGCAAGATACAGGCTTGCCTCGCTGCCAAAAACTCACAGACATACTAAAAGAAGGCATAATTTTTTCTCTCCCTTTGGACAATACTAAAACAGGATTCTAAGGGGATGGAGAATTAAAATCCGAATGCAGATGTTCAGCATGGTGTGGGCTGTGCTTCTCTACTTCGTTATCAGCTGCTTTCTGTTGGGGACAAAATATCTTTTCATCTCTTGAAGAGCTCCAATCCTTTACACACCACCTCTTCAGCTAGGAAGGAATTAAGGACTATTGTGGATGTTTTGGTAGTGATGAAAGCTTCAGTATTCATCATGCCAGCTCTCCTATTCACAGAGAAGCCGATCTATGCTGCTGGAAAACTCCAACAGCTTCACCTCTCTTGGGTGATTGTGAAGTCTGTGCACAAAATTAGTCCAGATCTATCTCCCTGCCCTGCCCTGGTTGTGGGAGCCAATTTCTACTGAAATCGAAAGCAAATGCAAAAGGCAGGAAATCAAATTTATTGCTGGGGAAGATCCACAAACTGAAAAACTTTAAATGAGGCATTTTTCATCCACGAAGAACAGCACTCAGGGTCACCCTGTGCCATCTCTCCACATTAAACATTTTATTGATTTTGTCTTTCTCAAGTTGAAAGGGTCTTTTAATCATTAAAATTCAGGAGAAAGCAATCTGTGTGAGGGGAAGGTGTGGTGGAGCCAAACTTCCTCCCACAGGGCAGCCACAACAAAATGCCTACGTAATTGTCAGTTGGAAGTAGTTTCCTTGGAATCCTCGAAGCAGCTTAAAAAATAATGATGACCCTCTGTCCTTCTGCTCCATTACCCTCAACATACTTTTTCTTTCACATGGATACGTGCCATAACATGGACAAATACCAGGGAAAGTGAGTCTGCGGAGGAAGTGCTGTTTAAATCCAGGGCTAAGCCATTTCCACATGAACAGGCTAAGAGGTGCAGAGGAATCCGAGATGAGGAGGATGTTAGTTATGCTGAAACATTCATCAGCACTGCCAGCACAGCTGTTTGACCAGGAAAGAATCCACTGTCGCTCTTGGCTGCCACTGCGGGGCTCGTCAGGTGGAGAAAAATAAAGGTGTTGTGTGCAAAACAGCACAGCTGCACAGTGCCTCCCTCAAGCACTGCCAGGTCAGGGCTGAGGGTATTTTGCTTCACTGCCCTGATCCAAGCAGGAAGGGGTTGGCTGTGGGACTGCAGTTCCTGGCTGCAGGAGAATTCAGCTGGCACGGGGCAGCTCTCGCTGCTGCGGGGGCTCCACACCGGCGTGGTCACGGCCAAGGAGCCAATTGTCTCCTCGGGGTGCCAGTGGGTTTGCTGTGAACTCAGAATACGAGCACAATCCCGTATTTATGGGAAAAAGCTTCTTACAGGACCTGTTGTGAGAGGGCAAGGGGAAATGGTTTTAGACTGGAAAGGGGTCAATTTAGATTAAATGCAAGGAAGAAGGTTTTTTTCAGTGAGGGTAATGAAACACCGGCATGGGCTGCCCAGTGCCCCATCCCTGGGGACGTTCAAGGCCAGGCTGAATGGGGCTCTGAGCAACTTGCTCAGGTTGAAGATGTCCCTGCTCACTGCAGAGGGGCTGGACTACATAGGCTTGAAGGGTCCCTTTACTCCCTCTGCTGATGTTCACTGAGAGACAGAAGCAGGTTTGCAGATTATTTAACATTTTTTTTATTTCCATGAAAGATGCGGGTGTCCTGTTAATTGCTGGGATCTGTTTCCAGGGGGAAATGGAGACTAAGATGGATAGCTGCTGTTAGCAATGCCTGCTTCATTTTCAAAGACAGCTTTTTTGCTGTTGTTTTCTTTTGGTTGCCTGTCTAATGAGTGCAGAGCAAGTACCAAAGTCATTACACTCAACAGGAAATGGCTTTGGGCCACAGCAAGCTGGGGTTGTTTTTGAGCTGGCAACTGAAAATGAGATTTCTGTGTGCTGTTTACCAGCCCTCTGCACTTCCCATTCCCCCCCTCCTTCCTCCCTGCCTTGCCCTCCATCACACGGTGGTGTGGATCTGTCGTTGATGGATGATATCCAAAACCAGGTCCTGTCCCCACTGTCGGATGTGAATGTTGGGCAGATTGAGACCGCTGAACAGAGAGCAGCCTCTATTTTAAAATGTTGAGCAAAAGCAAATTCTCATCCTAGGAAATAATTATTGAAAAGAGAAGAAAAATAATGTCCTACTGCTGCATGTTTGGCTCCTTTCTGCTTTCGTGGTTCCCAACACTGGCTCAGTCACCATCGTCCTGATGGTTATTGACAGCCTGGGGGTGCTGGTACAGCCACTCTTCCCACACTCCTCCCCTGGGCTCTCCATTTCCCCCATACAGATCATTCCATCAGCCAGCATGAAGGGAGGAAATGCTGTCTCCTGGCATGCAGAGGGTCTTCTCTGCAGCCAGAGGCTTTGCTGACCCCAGCCTGGGGTGTGGCTGAACACTGACAGGGTTCCAGGAGCTCAGTGCAAAAGGGTAAATGCCCGTGTTCCTGGATTGTCAGGAGGGATTGGATTTCTGGTGTTCAAAATCAGGTCGTGGAGAAGGAAAGGATCCAAAAATCGGTAGGAAGAAGGTGGGGAGGGAGCAGTGTCTGCAGACAACAGAAAGGAGTAATGGGGCAATAATGGCTGGAGGGAGAACAGCGACATAAACCATGGAAGAGGACAGGGGAACAGTGCCCAGAGCAGGCAGGAAGCAAATGGACTGTTCAGAGCACACTTGTTCCTTTTGGCTCATAATGGAGCTGATAATCTTTTCCTAAATGCATTTTCTTCTCTTTTCATCATTTGCCCACACTAACAGCCCTGCTTCTAATCCTCAGAAAGGTAACATTTGTGAATAGTTTGCTAGCCAAAATACTTCGGGTGAGAAATTTAACAGGTTTCAGGATGCAGCTTGTGAAATTTATCAAAGATATTAAGTGGTGGATGTGCCTATGAGATTTGGTACCCTTGGAGTCCCCTTTGGGCCTGTTTCCTAGGTTCCTATCTCAAAGCACTCTGCACACATTTAGCCTGTAAGCCTCAACAACTGGCAAGCTGATATTATCACTTCTATTTTTTATCTAGGGAACATTAGACACAGAAAAGAGTTGGTCAAAAATATTGTTGCCAATGAATTTAGCGGAATCACTCACTGCTTTAAGAGAAGTACATGCCTCAGTGCTCAGGGTCAGAGCCTCCCTGGTGCTCACTTAGACCCATTTGTGCCTTACAAATGACACCCTCTTAAGATACCAGCTGGCCCCTCGGTCTCTGAGCTGCTTAATGTGTCCTGCCTTTCCACCACTGCCTTTCACACTCCCAGTCAGATGGCACCGGGCATTTTAATACCTTTGACAGCCAGAGGGGTATAGGAATGCATCACATGTTGTTCCTGATAGTTAATGGAGAACTAATGAGACGACAGCTGCCAAACGCCAGCAGTGCCCCTCGCTCCCTCCCGCTCTTCCCGCCGGCAGCAGGAGCACGGCAGCAGAGCTGGGGGCGGTGGTGGTGGTGAGGGTCAGGATGCAAAGCCATCCCCCGGCCCTGGGAGCAGAACAGACCTTCACCCCAATGGCCCCGCTCTGCAGCTGGGTTACTTCACACAAATGGGATTTTCCAGCTGCCTCACAGGGCTCGTGCAGCACTTTCCAGGGAGAGAATGAGCTAAAGCAGGAGGGAAAGCGAGAACCCCATGGAGCTCACTGCCACTTCTACACTAGTCAGGACCTGACAATGATATCTGAACAGTGGTTAGTGAGAGCCCTAACACTATTTTTTTTTCCTTTCCCGCTTGCTCAATCATTCTTTTTTTGGTGTCATTCCTAGCATCCAGTTTGGAAAATACAGTCTGCAGCTCCATAAACGTTCAAAGCTCTTCACCTCCAAAGACAGTTACTGCATGCTGTGGGGGAATGAGCAGTCACAGCCCTCCATTTCTACCTTGTAAAGCAAGAATGTCTGATCAATAAATTTTACTGCTGTAGCAGTAACTGTGGTAGTAACTAAACTAAAGCACGGGAGCTGACAGAATGGCTGGATTGATATTCTGTCAGGAGGAGAAAGAATTGCCAGATAGGAAACTCTTTAAATGTTCATGAGCAATCAACGATACGATATTTTTTTCCCATAGGACATTTTTTAAGGAAAATAAATTAGCTGCATGAAAATATTTGTTGCTCAGAGAACCTGACTGAAATGATATTGTGTAGACGTGTTTCAGGTTCTCTAAAGTCCTGTACTTGTTTTTTAAAGTGGCATCATGCAAACCCAGAGTCACCTTTGCACAGGTAGCTGGGGTTGGACCATCTGTCTATTCCACGTGACTGAATGTTCAGGTCTGCTGCTAAAACCTGCAAGGAGATGGTGGAGAATTATTTCTGACAAATTTAAAACCCAGCTGAACTCAGAAAGCTTGAAGGTAAAGTTCCTTTGTAATTGTTGCAAATATTGATTCAGTCTCATGGCTGTTACCAAACCTTTCTGGCACCAGAGCAGGGAAGAATTACACTGAAACCAGACTACTGTCTGCATCACAAGAGTCCCATTCTGGGCAAAAACTGGAGACTTTTGGAGGTGAGAAGTCAGGAGACAAAGTTTCACTGAAGCACATGCTTCTCAGAATCACATTTTGGCAAGTTCTTATAAAGGAAAAACACTCTGTGCCTGTAGCTGCTTATGTCTCTTGAATAATTTTCTGCAAACTCATCATCATTTGTCAACAGCACTTCAGCTAAAATAATGCATGACCCTCGTGCATCGATCCACTGGCTTGGCCAGGGTAAGCCAGAAGTAGCAAGTTAAATGTCCATCATTAAAGTCTTAAATACAATTTACTTCTTGATCATATGTAGGCAGCCTTTCAGAACCTCTATCCATGCAAACTGTCTGCTTGCACTCAGAACAAGGAAAGGGTAACAACTTATTTAACACCCTCTCAATCTGTCTTCTCAAAGGCCTTTTCTTTTTGTATTTACTGCAGATAAAAGGCTCTGGGATAACCAAACAAACTGCTGGTACTTATCCAAATTGAATGAAATCTTAGGAACTTTCCCCTCTTTTCTTGCAAGTAAATCCTGGCCACACTGAAATGGAAGGCAGAATTCCTGTCTAAATGGGGCTTTAGTCATTCAGTCCGCATGTTCCCAGCAATTACTCCTGGGAGTGGGCTTGATGCCTTCCTATTTCACATGATAAAGTGATCCTTGTTCAGGGCACAGAGAGGTCCCGTTGCCAAGTGTGTGGAGTGAGCAGGGGAAGGGGTGAGTGGGGCTGAAACAAGATGCTCTGCCAAGAGAGACAGGTTCTGTCCAGCTGCCCTGCACTGTGCCTGAGCAAGCAGTCAGGGTTGGTTTTCCCTTTTTTATTCTTCAGAAACTACTGGGTCTGAACAAAGTTATTTGCAGGCTGGGTTGGCAAAGTGCTGGTCTGTATATCACTACTGTGGGCTGGCATCCTGCCCCTCCTAACGATGCTCCAGTGCATCTGGGTAGGGTACCAGAAACAAACTCACAATGGTCTGGGGAGAGGCACCTTCCTCTCACAGATAAATTCCAGTGTTTGTCACCAAATTAAGCGAAACAACCTAAAATAACTGTCTGATAAATAGCGGTGTGCCCAATCTTCATAACATTTTATGAGCAGTAAGTATTGATTCATTAAATTCACACGTGCGTCTCTTGTTTTTCCGCACAGTGCAACGTGTGAAAGCAGCATCCACCTTGAATATTAATGGATGAATCATTTAAAAAGTTTACAGCTTCAGTTCGGATAAACAATTAAGTGCAATCCGTGTCTTGTTAGAGTAAATGGAATATTTGGGGAGGAAAGGAAGGCAGCATTTACCGCCATGACTAAGATGCAATCAGGGGCATGGGAATAAGAAGACAGAAAAAGTGTTTTGGGAGCTTTCTGAGTCAATCCGGGTCCTCAGCATCCAGATCAGCTGGGTGAGAGACAGTCACCAGCCCGTTCCCCCCGCACATCACTTTCCTGTGTCCCTCAGTATTTCCCGGTTACAGCTCAGAGTCTGACCATCAGCATCCTGGGTTATTCCAGCTGCACCAGTACAAGGTGGCCAGAGGACATCTACCCTGAGGCAGCTCCCATGCGTGACAAGCAGAGGAGATATCCAGAAGGCACATGAGTCAGGGAGATTCCAAGAGAACACTGAGCCAGGGAAGTCCTAGGGGAGTGAACCCAGAAGAGAAAGGACTATGTCTAAATATCTGAGACTATACTGCTGTTAGCAGCAGAAAGGCCACTACGTAGATCAAGCTGTGATGATAAAATCTAGGGCATCCTACTCTGGAAACTTTTTTTGCTCTCACAGGTTACGGGCAATTTGAGCATATGCCAGAAGGAAAACCACTCTGACTGGGGACACAAATCCTTCATTTCCAAGAAGTCCAGCCCCAGTCCTTTATCTGGACAGAGCAGCTTGAAACATCACTATATTCAACAGCCCTACAAAAATTCAGCCAAGAGATAAAGCTCTCTGCTGTAATATAAAGGCACATGCGGCAGTGAGCTGTGCTGGGAAAGCTTGGGAACAGACTCACAGCTCAGTGGATGGGATTAGCGAGGGCTGGAATTGCTTTTACAGCCTGGCTTCTGGTTAACCCTGTAGTGCCCATGGGTCTGCAGGTCCTCTGCAGCTCCGTGTGAGCAGTGCAAGGCTGGAGGCAGCTTTGGAGATGGTGAACCAGCCTGGGAAAACTTCCTGCTTATCGGGAGTGAGGAGGCAGGGAATGCCAGGTGGGGATTTCCCAAGGTGAGGTATTTGCCCAGCTGTTTGGTCACAATATTATTTCGTATCCAACAAGGTTGTAAAGTGTCTCCCACTAAAAGCTGCCTAAAGAAGTAAATAAGGAATGGACCTTTATGCACTCACACAGATTTGTCCAACAAACCCTTTTCCACACACAATAAAACTTGTAAAGATTTATTTGTGTTTTCTCTCACCATCCCTAGCATACAAGCTGGGTGTGGCATTTCAGAGCTCTTTTGAGTGAAAGCCTCTACCTTAGTTATTAAAAATATTTCCATTTTCTCATACTGTTACAATGTCTAGGTCTTCATCAGTCTGTGCAATTGCTCCCCAGCTCTTGGGAGGAATACTGGGACATCTGTGTTCTCGTATGTGTGGTGTCAGTTCCCAACAAATCCCACTGCATCCACACGAGGAGATGAAAACTGATTCAATGAGGGTTCTGGGTTATTCACTAATGGGATGGATGTTTTTCGGACAGGGAGCAGCTTGCAATAGCCATAGACCATGAGTTAGGACTTAGCAAACATTTTCATAGGCAGGAAACCTTCCAAATGAGACCAGTTCCATTAAAATCAGAGCAAACACTGAAAGAAGATAATTTCTTTATAATACTTTTATTTGCTGTGGCCATTTCTAAGAGAAGTATAAGACAAACCATTGAAATCATTTGATTCAGGTGTCACTGGGTCAAAATTTCTACCATGCCAAGATGTCCCAAACCCTTTAAGGTCTAGCTTGTGCACTTTAGTAGGTCCATGGGATTTGCTATGTCAGTAACATGTCTGGGATTTCATGTGCCCTGGACAGGTACTGGACAATCAGAGATTTCAACTCTTTATCTCCAGCTCACTGATTTCCATAAGGCATTTTGTATTTGAAAAAAAAAAAAAAATCCTATCTAAAAATTTAATTGAGGAGGGTGATTGTATAAAAGAAAAGAACTTCTTGTCTCTGCCATTCTCAGGGATATCACCCACATCTCCTCTGGAAAACACACACTCCTGACTGGCTTTGCTAGGACCAGTGAAGCATCTGCTCTGTGAAGCAGCTCCAGACTGGTCTCAGGTGCTGCCCCAGCCTTCTTCAGTTCAGGAGGGAGGAAACCAGCTCACACACCACAGTGCTTTTAAGGGCACCAGTAACCACCTCAGAGCTGTGATCCACGAGGCATTAGCAGAGAGGAGGGTGGCAGAGAGAGCAGAGGACTGCTGTATTATACCTTTGGTAAGTAGGTCCTGTTTATTTTGGGAAGATTTTCCAATGAGAGGTGCTTTCTTGGTACTTTTCTTCCTCTTGGTATCAGTGGGGGAACTACCTGCTCCCCATCTGGCTCCGTGCCTTCACCTGCACTGAGGGAAGGCTAAAAGAGTAAAAGAAGGATTAGTCTCAGCTCAGGGTAGTGCCTGTGCTGGGCTAATTTGGGGACAGCAGCAGTCACCATGCAGCTGAGCACTGATGGGCTGTCCCTGATGGGCTATCCCCTGAGCACTGGTGCTGCTGGAGGGCCCTGCCTCACTGGGGTTTGTGTGTGCTCCTGAGTGAGTCTGTAGGAAGAGTATTAGCAGCGGCTGAACTGAGGAACGAGGGGCTTTTGGTCAGTGTGCTGAGGTGTAAACTGTATCTGACTCCTATCAGCCCTCAACTGCAACAGCAGTGAGAACCTCGTGGTGTTAAAGGGGTGGCAGAGGTTAGAACCCCGTGCTCAGCCCTGGGCTGCTCTAGGGGCTGGGTGCACTCTGCCAGGTAGGCTGCTGCTGAGAGGGCTGGTGACACACGGGTCACTTAAACCCTGAACTGGAACCCTCTGGGGTACCAAAGGGGGAAAACTGCACGGCTGTGGCTCCAGTTTAATTCAAATACAGGGGCTCCAGCAACAGCATGGAAAATAGGGGGGCTAAAAACCCTTGCTTTCAACTGAAGCTGCAGAGTTAGAGGGTTGGACAGCTTGCTTCTCCCCACAAAGGGAGCAGGAAAGAGGGACATGGATTGGTACTCTTTGGTAACAATCCCGAAGAGTGTTTTAACAGTGCCAGTTTACGATCCTTTTCCCTATTTCCAGGCTATTTTATTTCTTGAACTCATTTTGCCATGATTTGACGTTTTCATTGGACAGCATTCCTCCTGCAGAGAACAAAATCAGTGTTTATTGTGTGCCCTAATGAAATAACTCAGGCCCTCACTCTGGACATTCCTTCCCTATAACCCATTGGTCACGGCTAGGATGAAAACTATGTTTTCCCTCTACTTCTGTTGTCCCAGTAATAAACCATAGAAGATGTATTACCAGATCAAATGATGACCTGCTGTGAAACTTCAGACCCTGCCTATTGATCTGTGTGTGCTGCCTGCCTGTGTTAACAAGCCCAGGACACAGAGAGTGATGTGCTCAGTCCCCTCTGATGCTGCTGGGTGCAGTTTGCCCCTGGCAAATTAGACCAAAGCAGCTCCAGAGAAAGGATATTTTTAGACTGGAGAGCCAGGGATTGGGAAGGGGATTTCTGTGCCACTCTGGGCTGTCATGCTGTTAGGGCAGATGTTTGGTGAAGCCATTTTGACTGTCACTACCTTCTTGTCCTTCCTGTGGGTAGGAATGAGCCATGACCCAGTGCCAGGGCCATGGTTTTACTGTCTCCCTGTGTATCATAATGCTCTAAAGAGCTGGGATTGGGTCTCATGTCCATAGCGTGTGCCTGGTGCTACAAGGCAATGCAGGAATTCCTCCTTCTACTCCCATTTGGCCTCCCTGCCTTCCTGGCACCAAAGCCTGCAGGCCTGCTGAACTTAACCTGTTTTCTTCAGTGTGAGAAAGTTCTTTTAGATTTCTTCGTGGAAGCCCTCATAGCTCTTTTGACTTGTCAGGAATAATTAAGAAAAATGAGAATGTGAGACTTGACAAAAGGGATAAATCAGTGTAATGGGAAGTACCTAATTTGAGGGAAAAGCAGAGACCTTTGCCCAAGTTATTTTTATGCTGTGGCTCTTGAGCATCAATATTCCTTTCCTCTTAAGAAGTTGCACTTCCCTGAGGACAGAGGCAAGAAGGCAGGATCCTCCTGGGGCTGGTTGGTAACCTAAGGGGGTCCAGAGGTCCCCTTAGATGCAAAGAGGACTAGGGAGCAAAAAAACTACTGCCTTGAATCATGCAACATCCCCTTTTTACCATCAGCACAAAATTCTTCCTTTCTCTCACCTCTTATTTTGGCAGAGGTTTAATTTTTTTTCAAAAGGCACTGGGCATTAATTCCCTGTTCTGGTGGCTGCTAGGGCCTGAAAACTTTACCTGGTCCTTAGTGCCTGAATCCAGTAGAGGTGTCTCTATGCCTTAGCTCTGCCTACATCTTTTTCTCCAACCGGCCTGCCTGCTTATTTTCTTCTCCCTCCTTAAACAATTGCCCACCCATCTGAGCTGTAATCTTTTGTCTTACTGCAAAGGTGTGGAGAGAGATAAAACAAAACCACTCTAGTGAGACACAGAAAAACCTGGCTGTGAGCAAGGGTCTGTTCTGTGCTTGCAGTGTATCTACCAGCCATGCTTGGCAGACCAAGAAAATCAGTCTGTGGCCTGTATAAACATGAATGATGCAAAAGGAGGATTAGATGCAATAAAATAGCCTGGTTGTTTCTCCTGCCTTGTTTAATTGGTTTTGTTGCTATTAATAAGTATCTTGTGCAGAGGACTGAAGTGTTGCTATTGCTCTACAAAAGTACATAAACAGGTTTAAATAAAAATAAGGGCTGTTTATCCCAAATTCTAATTTGCTTTGGCCTTTGGCTAAAGGCACACATTTATGAGTGTGTGTATGCATTGGTTATGCTATCCAGACATGAAAACAGACATTGACAGAGGTTTAGGATGTGAATTATTGCTGCATCTAACCAGGACCCCACTACAGAAAAGTGCAGCCATCATCTTTCCCTACCAACTCTCAGCATCACCCTCCCCCTGCTTCTCTTTCGTCCACTCAGGGCAAATTAGATCAAGAAACTGATCTCCTGGAAGACTTCTTTCATTTTTTCTTCCTCCTCCTGCCTGATCAGCTCACTGAACTGACTCTGACTCAGGGGCTGCACGCCCTGCAATGCTGAGGAGCCTTAGAGGCACAGCTCTGCCTCACACAGCCCAGTGCCCTGCTGCAGGGTGGAGGTGTGCTGACAGTCATGGAATGCCCTGACCTGCAGCAGGTTGCTCACAAGCAAGCGCCAGCCAAGGCAGGAGCAGGCTGTGGGGGTGAAAACACAGGCTGGCTTCTCTGGAGCTGGCAGGGCGGGCGTGGTGAGGCTTGGATCGGGGTGCAGTGATGAGCTCGGAGGGAAGCGCAGATTCCCCTTGCTCCCAGCATTTACCACTCCCCTTTTCCCAGGGAATCTGATGCCCCAGGCACGTGCATTATGAATATGTAATCCCTTGCTGGAGCTGATGCATCTCCTCGGGAGTTTGCAGCGCGGTGGGACCCATGGAGGAACCCAAAGCATGGGTTCAGTAACCCTCCCATGCTGGGGGAGTGGGAGCCATCAGTGTGATGGAGAGGGAAAAGCTGGACACGGTGGCTGCGAAATTATCCCTGGCCACAAGAGGGTGGCCTAAGGTGGCACTTATTCTGCCAAGTATCGTATTTTGAGGCTAGAGAAGGCTCTGTTTATATGCATTTTTCTAATTCCAGCCAGAAGCACAAGTGCTGGAATATAGGAAAAACTGATTTCGCTGTGATTTTCCTGCTGTGCCTTGCAGATCAAAGGAGTTTAGATAGTTTACTTGGGCAAGTTTTACATAAGCTTTCAAACTTTCGTGGTGATTATCAGCATGATGTTAACTCCAGCAGGAATGAAGGATGCTCAAAATCCTAAACAGTTGTTGAGCTGTTCTTAACCTCCAGCTGAGTAACAGTGCCTAAGAAGTTGCATTTTTTGATATGCAGAGCTCCAGAAAGTGAGATGGTTTTTTACTTCCACATCTGGAAAAGAGGAAGCATAATAGATTAGTTTACTTTCTCTTCTTTGTCTCCAATGAATTAAACTTCCCCAAAACACTTCTGTCTGCTCCTCTGCCTGTATCTGGCTATTATCTTTGTCATCTTATTTTTCAGGCCTCATGAGATAAATCATCTTCACATGGCAAAGCAGGGAGGTTTTGTACACTTCTCCTAGCTGGTACAGGCATAACTGCAATTAGAGATGACTTGTTTTTGTGCTGAACTAGGGCTAAAAAAAACCCTTTTAATGGGCATTCTCTCCAAGATAGCTGACGTCAATCACATCATTACAGTGAGCTTTGCTACCTGTTCCACAGCATCAAGCTGCAAAGAACATGCTATTGTCCCAAGGGCTTTTGTGATGGATTGGTTCAGTAGAAGTGAGGGGAGAGAGGTGCTGCATTTTGTATTGAAGTGGTACTTTTTTTAGTTTATATTTATCCTGGGCTCCCTTCTTATGATGAACAGTTATTATAGCTGATGGGAGAATCTGCAGAGATGTTGTTTAGCAGCAGGCAGCCTGGAGGTGAGGTGGCTTTGCAGGGAAGGGAGCTCTAGGTGCCCAGAATCTTTGCTTCAAAGGGGCTACAACAGGCAGCCAAGATGTGGTGTGGGATGTCTGAAGGTGCCTCGGGTGGGAGGCAACAGTCCTGGGGGAAAATGGGGTCAGGTGGGCACCGAGCTGAGCCCTGGGTGAAAGACATGGGAAGTGCTGGTGGTTGGGAAGGAAGAGGTGAAGAGACAGTACCAGGTTCAAAAAGGGTTCAAATGTGAGCTTTGAGGGCTTCATGGGAGGATTCAAGTTCAAGTCAAGCAGCTTCACCCTACAAAGCTTCTGAGGCTGATTATGTTCATAATAGTACTTGGCTGCTTCACAAAGCATCCAAGGCAGATGTTCAGGCCCAGGAACACAGATTTTTCCTGCAGGGGGTTAATTTACCTCCTTATTGCTTTATTTTTTTCCTTTGCTAGAAAGGTGTTTTGATTTGCAAAGCAGAAAAGCCATCACCTGCTATTGAAGGGGACAGTCCTAGGGAGTGGAGCCTTCACAAAACCGCTCCCCACAAGCAGCTGCAGCCTGCCTGGGATTTCCATGCCTGTCTGGAGATCAGTGGAGAACTGATGAAAAGAAGCTAAAGACAACCTGAGTAGCCATTGTATCAGGGAGTTCAGCATCGATGACTAAAGCAGAATGGGTTCTGGTTCTAATTTTCCCCTTCAGTGCTTAATGATTACTAATGGAGAGGTATTCCCTTGGAGCCTGGGCTGGGAGCACCTTCCCTGCAGCTTGCTGGGTTTTTCCTGTTTGAGTTGAGCTCCGTGTTACATCAGCTGCAGCCAAGCTTTGCCAGCTAAACGCTCTCATTAGTGTGGGTAATGCTGATGAGGAAGATGCCCCAGCTTTTCTTTGCTTGTGGGTTTTGCCTCTGGAAAACTGAAAGAGGGATGGTACTGCACTTGCATCCACATCTTGCCAGCCCTGTCTCACACCTTGTGGTGGGGTGCAGCAGCCATGTGAGGGGTGTTCATCCTCACCCTCCTCACTGCCCACCCCGTGCAGGCTGCAGGACTGACCTCAAGGGAAGTCAGAAGAGGGGTGAGGAGCTAATCCTCCCCTTGCAAATATACACGCCCCTCCTGTCCTCCATTCCAGTGACAGCTGTGCACAGGGACCCTTGGAATGATGCTTTAGGTTCACTCTTGTAGGCTCTTTGTAGCCTCTGTTATAGGGGCAGGTTCCATTTTTAGGAGGAAAGCGAGACAATGTCATAAGGAAGAACAAAAAAGGGAAGGAATTACCAAAATAAAACACCTTGCCCATTTTGCTTTTTTGTCTGGGTGTCATCCCTCACTGCTGCTGTTCTTGTATTCCAATGTGTGTTTGTGCCCTACACTTCTATTTCAAAGAAACAAATTCAAACTTGATGTAAGTGTGGTGATTGCTCTGAAATTCATTTGTTTCCATGTGCTTGTATCAATTGTGCATTCATGTTGGGACAAGTTGAGTTTTTACTCAAATGATTATTAAATACCTCTCTGCTACAAATGCTGAGTTTTTTCTGGGATCTTTTTAAAAGTATTGCCATTATCTCATTAATTTTATTCAAATTCCACATAATTGCTTTTCCTATGCTATTAGTGAATATATAACAGCAAAAAAAAAAAAATCATGAGATGACAAAAATATGCCAGAGCCCAGCTGTCTCTACTTCTCCAGCACAAAAGATCCTGCCTCTTTTAAGTAAAGCTGTTTGTCTGTAAGTGAACCTGCTACAGGACTACAATAATGGACTCTTTCAAGAGAAAACAATAAACATGGTATCAGCTGACAGATGCTGTCCTTCCTGACTGCACTCTCATATCCATTATTCAATAAGATGGACATGGTGTTCAGGAGAGCAGGAGCAATGAGGTGTAACTGTATCTTCCTGCACCAGGAGGAACCTCCAGAGAGATTAATGGAGGAGGAAGGAGGGGAAGAGTTTTCCTCTGGGTTTCTGCTGTCTTATGACTGCAGCTTTTGGTCTGCAGGCAGGACTCTGGAGGAGTCCTGCTGGATGAACACTGAGATGTACAAAGCTGCTAGTAAGTTGGGGTTTTTTTCACCGCTTTGGCAGCAAATGTGTTTTCCTTCTTAGTACTATTTTTTCAAAATTTTTCTGCCAAAGTGAGGTCAAGTCATGTTCAGCTCAGGTGTTCTTGATACTATTGATGAGCAAGAGGCACAGAGATAATGTGTTGTTACTTAGAGTTGAAGAAATAACCTTGGAGCAGCTCCATGCTGGAGGCACAGACTGAGGAGATGGATCAGCAAGTGTGACTCACACAAACATCAGCTGTTCTGGTACAGTGGGGTTTCCTTAGTACTGACTGGAAAGTTTGCAGAAAATTAATTTTGGAAGCTAGCATGCATATGAAATAAGAATGTGTGTTCTGAAGTTGGTCTTAATAGTTAATGAGTGGTGCAGGGACAATTAGAAAAACAGGCAAAGTCTTTTTAACTAAAGAATGTGCAAATCTTGGCTGTGCTGTTTGCAGCTAGCTGAAATTTGGGAGGTTTCTAGGTTCTGGGGAAGTAGATCCAACTCTCATCTCTAGGAATTGATCTGATACCAGTGGTTTTTTCTAAGCAGTCTTCCAAAGTAGCTGCTAATAAATTGTACGAACAGGTGTAAAGTAGCTCTTAGATGTGAAAGATGATGATGCTCACATGAGAGACCAAACATAGCAGGTAGTCCACATGTCTAGACTGGAACAAGAAATATCTATACCAAGCCCCTTGGTTCATGCAGGTCAGGTCTATTTCAGAAGCAGGCTTTGTGCCTGGCTACTGGAATATAAAGCTGATCTGGCTCCCTGCCAGCAGAAAACAATCCCCAACCACCCCTGGCTTCCTTATCACAAGGCAACATACTCCAGGCATGCTGACTTCCTCTGATCTGGCCGTAGGTGCTCAACTGTCAGCAATTAGTCTGCCTGAATCTCATTTCTTGGGTATTACAGTTCTAAGGAAAGGGCCAGTGCCTGATTCTCAAGAGGGCAAGGGGTTAACATGCTTAATAAAAATACTCTGACACTATAAAAAGCTGTATCCTTATCTCTGAAAGCAACATATTCTATTACCCTGGAAATGACTGATTGGCCCTAATGAAGCTCCATGGGGAGAACATACAGCAATATGGCTGGCTCTGGTTACCTTAGCAACTCTCTCCTTGAGAATTCAGAGGCTAAATTTATATAAAATTGGAGATCTAAAAACACCTGACAATATTCCAACAGAGAAAAATATTACCCTCTGAAATTACCCTTGATTAAGAAGGATGATGTTGCTGTAATTGACA
Organism: Platysteira castanea; assembly: GCA_013397175.1. NCBI lineage: Eukaryota > Metazoa > Chordata > Aves > Passeriformes > Platysteira > Platysteira castanea. The sequence continues at coordinate 1,167,083 of VYXC01007095.1, read as the reverse complement.
CTGTGTGTTCCTCCAGCAGAGGGGCTCTGAATGCTTGTTGTTGTTGTGAGTCAGGGAAAGCAACAGGCAGCTCTGAAGGGGCCCGAAGGAGCCTCCAGGGGAAATCAGTGGGGAAGCTGTGGAGTGAAAATCAGTGAGATGGGGAGTAACTGGCTCCAAGTCATGCGGAAGTGTCCAGCTGTGAGTGTTTTTAGTGCTTCTAATCCTTTATCACTGTTTGTATACAATAATTTAAGTTGGAAAAGACCCCTAAGATCAAGCCCAGCTGAAAACTTCCTATGACTTCTAGGATTGTTCTTTAGGTTAGAAAGTCTCCAGCTCTCAGGTGAGGTCTACTGCTCTGCCTTGTGAAGGAGCTGCTTGTGTCTCCACCTAGAGCAGAACTGAGGTTTGTCACTAGTGAATTCTTTAGTATATGCCAGTTAAGTCAGTACACATGTGACTGCTTGTATTACCAGGGTGCCTGGTCTTATTTGTGTTTCCTTGGATGTCACTGCAGATAAAATCTTTTACATCAGCCCCAGTAATGCTGGATAACCCTTGAGAGAGGGTTCTGGGAATAATGCTTCTAATTCTTCTGTCTTTACCTTTCAAGCACGTGCAGTTTGTGATCATTTTAAGGGTGCTGCTTATTGCCTTTTAATAATTTTAATGGCAGTCTGGACTGACCCAACTTTCAAGGACTGAAATGGAGACTGTCTGGGGACTCAGTGGGGAAGGGTAAAGTGGCAGGAGAAACCCTGAGCTCCCAGAGGTGAAGCTCAAAGAGATGCTCCTGGCTGGGATCAGGGACTGAGCCCCTCTGGGCTGTGAAAGCTGTGTGGTTAATTTTACTTGTGGAATTTGTTGCTGGGGGAGGTCAGCAGGCCAAATACTCCGGTTGGGTTTTAAATAGGGCTGGATAATTCTGTGATGTCTAACAACATTTGCAGCTCTGAAGGCAAGCTAACGAGGTTAATCAAATCTTATGCTTCAGGGAACTGCCTTGCCATGCAGGCCTGCTTCTGTGTAAACACTGCAAGATGGTGCATCATGGGTGTTTGACCAAAAATATCAAGAGTCTGCATCAGTGAGCCAGTTTTGTCCTAAGCCAGAATGATCAAGGATTTGATCTGAGATGGAAAAATGGAATAACCCTCATTACTTCTCAGCTTATTACTCTCTGAAATGCAGCTGCGCTGGCCCATTATAAGAAATCAGAGCACATGTGCAGCCACAAAACCTTGAGGAATTAGCAGTTACACTCCATTGCTGATGAGTGAGGATCTTGGTGATTGTAGTCCCTGTAGTACTTAACGCTAATGCTCTTAGGGCAGCATTTTCCCGCTGCAGTGCAGCTTCTGCTGGGTCAGGAGCTCAGTAACAGATCAGGAAATGGTGCTAAAACTGAAAGGCTTGCACAGGTGAGGCAGGGCATGGCTGCCCATTTCCCCCTCCTTCACTTAGTGAGACCAGAATAATTTCATTTGAATGGTTTCTCTGTGAGTCTTGCCAGTGATCCTGGCAGGCTCAGCTGGTGGGGACATTGAGGGTGTCACAGAGCTTGGGACACAAAGGGGAGCAGATCCTGCGCTGTGTTAATGTGGAGCAGCATTTTGATGGGCACCCAAGTTGTTTCTGATTTAGTGATGAAATGGGTGGAAGATCTCAGCCTTTTATTCCTGTTTTGATCATTCACAAAGGGGTTATACTGGTATAAATCTGTTGACTCGTTTAGGATTGATACTCTGAAAACTGGTGGCAGGGTTTGGCTGGCTGCTCTTGTTTTTCCTGCTACTTGGCTCTTGGATGTGATGCTTGTAATTGAGAGCTGAAAGCAAATAGAGTGAGCTTGGCCACCAAGCAGCTGCACTTCTGGTCTCTTTATTTGCATAATGTTTTCACTGTCTTGAAAGGAATCTGGAGGGGAAATGTTCCTGGCTTGGTTGTGGCATTAATCCAGGCTGAGCTAGGTGGGGTCCAGATAAGTTTGGCTCTTCAGCTGAATCTAACAGGTCCAGAGCCATGGGAGAGAGCAGAGCTGGAAGGCAGAACACATTTCTACATATTTACTGGATGGTGTCCTTCCTCTGCCCTTGCTGCTTAAAGTCTCTTCAGTTACACTGAGCATCAGGCTGGAGTGTGTTAGTAAAGGCTGAAAAAAGCTCAGAGTTTTCATGGGCTTTCCAATATTCTGACTGAAATATTTAAAGGCCTGAAAATATGAAGCAAAATCATCTGGACTTCCCTAAATTGTCATTTCCTTAAAACTCACAGCAAGCCAATATGTTTACAATTACAACGTGTTTAAAGGGGGAACCAAAAGGAATTTAAAAAACACTTCCCACATGTAGGGGAAGTCCAAGTTTCTCTGAACTAAAACAAAAAGGATTTCAGTTTTTGGGCTGCAGATGTTTTCAGTATCACAATGATTAGTTCTTCACATATTCAATTATTGTTTAAACATAAACTAATAGATGCAATGTATCTTCAATTCATGGAAATACAATTTGATGGTAGCTTCCTTTTTTGTTTTACAAATAATTGCATGATGATCAGGCAACAAAAATTTTTTTGAGAATTAATTGCAGAAAGAACATTCAATAAGAACTCCCCTCTGCATACTTATGACATGCCTGTGAGCTTCTGGAGACAGCACGTGATGCTGACCTCTGCTTAACTCAAGTCAGCAGAGAAATACAATAACCTCCATAAGATTACACTTTCATTGTGTATATATATAAATGTACATACATTTATATGTAGGACAGAATTGTTGTGCAGGATTGGACTACATTGTCCTTTTAAATCAACACTGTCTCCAGTGCTGGTTCTCAAGTGGTTCTATCCCAGAACTTGCATCTCAGCAGAGTATTGTCTGACAGCCAAGAGTTTCTAATACTCTGTTTTGCCACTTCATAATACTCCTGAGAATATTACTCTTGAATGGAATAAATTATTAAGGTCTCTGATACATTAAAGGGAGAAAAAGACAAATCTCTAACTAGAGGTTAACTGATTATTAACCCACCTGATAAGAGAAGGTGTTGCCAGCCAGGACTGACAGAGGAAGGTGATGGCCTGTATGTGTGTGACATCTTATGGCATTGCAGTGGGCGATGGTTTTCTGTCAACACTTGAGCTCAGAGCCAGAAGTCTGTCACAAGAATTTACAGAGGGGAAACTTCCTGGCTGTCTCAGAGCCAAACACACTCTCCTCAGGCTTGGCCTGCCTGGCCAGCAGTGGATTTAAGGATAGGCACAGTGAATGGTATTAAGTTGTTATGGTTGTTTTCCTTTTATGTCAATTATAATGCTCCTTCCTACAGAAAGGAAGGAAGCTGGCCCCTGCTGGGAAGGGATTCAGCCAGGCTGCACCAGGAGCTAATGTAACATGCTTTGGGTTAATGTGTGCTTTGCAAAGATGGGTAGTTTGAAAAGGAAAACGCTCTGGAGAAGCAGATATCCAAGGATTGAATCCTCTGTCCCTATGAAATACTTCCCTTGCCCTGTCCTATCTAACCAGGTGATGGAAGCAGGGGGGTCATAAAGTCCCAGGAAGACTATCAGCAACATAACCATCCACTCTGCTTTCTGTTTAATAAAAACTGGTTACAGGGTGTTGATAACCCCCGCCTGACCTCTTGCTACCCTTGATGCTTTTGAGTGATATTTTTAATCACATATGACAGTGAGATGCCCAGATGTATGGCTCAGAAACCACAAACCTTATCAGACAATCCAGAAACTCATCAAGGTCTTCTGGTTTGCAATGCAGGTTTTGAAATGTTTCATTCTGCCACTGGCCACACATGTGGTGTCTGTCTGTCACCTTCCAGCACATGCTTGTCACTCAGCAAAGGGTGTGGAGGAGCAACCTGAACATAATAAGAAACCCTGGATAAAAGGAAATTGAAAATGAAAGTCCCTGGCCTTTGGAATTAAAGGATGAAGCAATCACTGGTTAGCTCATTCTCCCTAGGGAAGTCCTCAAGCTTCTTGCAGCCTGCACTGTAAAGAAGCTTACTGTAAAATGTGCATTTCATTTTATTTTGTTGAGAGGGAGAAGGGCAAATGAAATGACCAGGGGAGAGGTGGATGGAGAGTGGAGCAGAGTCGGTACTTTCCATTATGTTTCATTTGTCAAGCCAGTTAGTCTTGCTGCAGGAATAATCTCAGGTTCTCTGCCTTTTTTCCTCTGGACATCTGCTGCCCTTTTGCAGTGATTTATCTCCTTGCCCCATTCGTCCTTTCTGGGACAGCAGAAGAGATGGTTTGGGCTGTCCACTTGTGCTCAGGGGTGAGCTCAGTGCTGCCTCTGAACTTGCCTGAGCTCAGAAGCAAACCCTGCCCCTGTTTGAGATTGTGGTCTGAGATCCTTGCTGCTTCTGTGGGGAACCCAAAGATTTCTCTTTTAGAGGCTCTTGGCCAGCATCTAGGAAATATCTCTCCAGTTCTGTTTGGAGTTGGATTTCTCACAGCACACCTCCAAAGTACTGGGTATATCTCCCAGAAACTGGTTTAAGCACGCTCCTCCTTTCTTAAATTACTGTATGATGTTTCTCTACAGTGGAGTTTGTGACATAATTGAGCTAAACCTCTTCCTTTCTCACTAATAACAGCACTTTCCCCTCACATGCTGCCCTCTGCTCACCGCGTGCAAACTGTGGGTTGGATTCTGCTCCTGTGAATTCCTGCATACCCCATCTGAAGATACAGGCTCTGCAATCCAGCTCAACTTCATGCAGGTTCAGTCCTCAGCAGTGCTGAACTGCTGTGCTGCTGGGAGAACTTAGAAGCTGTTGCTTACACAAAAGCTGGCAATTAGCAAATTTTGGTAGGGACATGAAGTAATACTTGTACCTGTGCTCTACTCCCCGCAGGGGCCAGTTTACAGTCCAATTAAACAATTACAAGTCATTAAACTGAATCTTCAGAATCCTCTGGGCCCTCTAAATTGCTATTTACATAATTCTACAGCTAAAAATAATGAAGATAAAGTAATCAGGTGGCAGTGGAACATCTTTTCAAGTCTATGAAAAGTTAATTGCCTTCACTTTATTCCCAAGTGTGCAAACACTGTCTTGTTTGATAGTGACAGATATAATTTGGGGGATATTTTACCCGCCTGACACTTCGAAGAGTATATAGGCTGTGCTTAGCTGCAGAGTTATCATCTTGGAGAAAATATGATTACTCTATACAGATCCATCACCCTGTGGTGTTCATTAAGGAAATATGAGATTGCTGAAAGATGTAACTTCTGAATTAGGCTCTGCTAGACTTGACAGGATAAGGAAAAGCTGGAGTGAACTTTCCAGGTCTAAAGCCTGGTAAAAAGGAGTTTTGCTTTTCATTTTTTTCTTTCCTGTTTTGAGGCTGTCCTGTGCAGGGGCAGGAGTTCTATTTTGATCCTTGTGGGTCCCTTCCAACTCAGGATATTCTAGGTTCACGTTACCATTCAGTCCCTAAAAAGCCCTTTGTGCTTACGTGGATAGCAGGCTTTCTACAGCTTAATTTGGAACTCTCTTGGTGCTGTTCTTCCCTGCCCTCAAACTTTGGGTAGACCCTGCTAGGCTTCCCGTGCTTTCCCCCATTCACTTCACTACAGTGGAAATACAAGGCTGGAAATAAAAAGATTACATTTATCTTAAAGGCCACACTTGACTTCAGTTGGAGCTTCCCAAGTGCTCAGTGCTCTGGAAAATACATTCTTCAGCTGACAGTTTGATGGCTTATCCCATACAGGACATCTTAAATGCTTTATGAAACAGAATGGCTTAAACATCTCATTAAATGCCCTGCTGAATACAGAGTTAAATAGCAATTATTTTGCATGACTCAGTTTCTCTACCCACCCAGAAGGAAGTTTTTGAGCTCTCTGTACAATATTACAAGGAGATACGGTACAATATAAGTGAACTATTGTACAGATACAAATCCTACACTAAGCATTAGATTTGCCTTGCTGTGGAAAGCTCAGGTAATTGTTCTTTGCAATCAATGTTCATGTTTCTTCAGCATGACACCAGGGCAACTGCAAAACACGAGTGTTTGGAAAAGAAATTGCTGTGAACTGAAAAATAAATGCTTTTTTTCCAAATACTTCTTGTCCAAAGCTCCAAGCACCTTCCATCAAATGTTATGAAAATGAAACCAAATTAGTTCTAAATAACAGAGCTGAGGACTGGCACCTCAGGTGTGAGAATGGTATGTTTGTTTTTTTTTTTTTTATGTGTTTGTAGAAAGGAAAAAAATGCATGAGAAAAGGAAAAATCCCACTGTTTGCTCGTTCAGTACCTCAGCAATATTATGATGACTTAGCTTTGTACTAAAGCTTTTTTAACCCTCTGGAGTTGTTCTTGGAGCCCTTGAAATGTTCTGGCTCTGTGCTTCAGTTATACAGCAAGGAGAAGGGATCTACTGCAGGGAACAAAGCCAAAAGCCCCAGATTTGAGGAAGAAGGAACCCTCTTCTCTCAATGCAGATCTAGGGAAGGACTGACGGATGCACTGCTGTGATATGTCCATATTTCCCTGATTTCACAGTAAGCTATACCCTTGATGCTAAAAAATCAAATTCAGTTGATTGCAGCCCTGGTCTTAAAGGTTTTTGTTCCTTTAATCTGTGTGTAACCTGATTGCTCACAAGCATCCAAACTCGCCAAGGCAGCAGGGACCAAGGGCCAAAGACCCTTCTTAAGCTGTTATTCTTAGAACTGGTATCCAGTCTGGGATGTGTGGGAAAGGCACGTGGTACAGGCCTGGATCTGGCTCCTAATTTCCAGCTCCCTTTGTACCAAGGGACACAAAAAGAGGCAGAGGCGTTATGTTACAGAAAAGTGAGAGTGGCAGGGGTGGCCTCTGGAGATTCAGCACTGCACAGTGTCTGTTCCCATCAAAGTCACACCCCGTGCAGGTGCCCCTGGAGCACTGAGCATCCCGGGAGCTGCACGGCAGCACGGGGACCTGGGGGCATCTGTCAAGTGCCCACACCTCGGTGCTGGTGGAAAGGGGTCCCTGCAGGGGAAGTGCGGTGGCTGCACGCAGCTCTGCTGACAGACAGACGGCACCTTCAGGAGGCACAAACACCGGAATTTGGGGATGCTTCTATCCTGAGCTAACCTCTGCTCCTGCTCAACAAGTGACAAATTGCTGCAATTAGAAGCACGGTATCGCTCCAAAGTGACCTTGACTTGTCACAGCCTGTGAGATACCTTATAAATCAAAAGGCACAGTAATTACCAGCATTACATACAACCGGCAAGTGATTTGGGATTGTTTTGGGTAATAGCATTGCTGCAGATTCTCCTAGGGATTTCTCAACTTCAGGGAAGTAAGACTTAAGGTTCTCTCTGGTGTCCTTTGCTAAGCCTTTTATTGCATCTTTTGGGCACATTTTATGATGATCCAGCTTTTCTCAGGGCTTGTAATGATGATTGCTGGCTGGGAATGGCATTTTTAGCTAGAACAATGCAATAGTCTATTTACGGCATCCTTACTCTTGGCTATGATCTCGAGTCAAGGGACACAACCTAGCAAGCTGGAGTAAGCTGTGACTTGAAAAACGTGAAGTTTTCTTGATTTCTGTACTTTTTCAGGAAGTTTTGCTTATCTGACTTTTATTTTGCTATTCCTACAAGCACTGGACTCTGCTAACTTGATTTTGTCCTTTAAAGGATAAAATTTTGCGATTTGGTAGAGTTGAGAAGCCCACGAGAACAGAGATAAAATGAGAAAAGGACCAGAGTTGCTGGGCAAAAATGGAAACAGCACTTTGTATTTGACTGGTGTAATTCTGCTTGGTCTCACACTTCCAGGTGAATTGGAGACCTTGACACAGTATATTACNCAGAGCGAACACTAATAAGTGGCCGCTAATACAGGAGAACTTAACCTGCCTGTGGAAATTAACATTTGCTCAATCTCGGAGATGTAAATGCTGGGGATTCCCTGTGCAGAGATGAGTCAGCCACGGCCCTCAGCTGCTGCTCCTTCAGAGCAGCTCCAGCTCCCCTGTGATGTGCCTTCTGGCCTGACTAGGAGGATGAATTGACACTAGAAGTAATAAATACAGAAAAGAGGGAGTTGTCTGGAAGAGGAATGGGAAACCCCTGTAATCTCTAAAACCCTACACGCCTGCTGAAATGCTATTCTTGTCTTCATCTGAGCTCCAAGACACTGTTCAAGGGGTTCCAACATTTCTACATCTCTTAAATCTAAGTTTTCAGTACAAAAATGGAAGATATTTTAGTAGTAATTCAGAAACGGCTGCCAAAAAAAGTCCTCACCCCAAACCAGGTCTCTTAGAAACTCCTGAACTCGTTCAACCTTAAAATCCCAAATTCTGTTTCAAAATCCTGCTTTGGGTTTTTTCATGCAGTGGATCTGTCTGAAGCTGTTTATAGACCCTGAGGAGGAGGCTCACCCCCAGCTGGGGATGTCTGCACCGTGGTGCTCTTGCCCTCTCTCATTTCAGATGGAGCCTGGCTGTGCCTGCTGCTGGGCAGCCTCACTCAGCAAGGCTCAGGCTGCCCTGTCTGGCAGCCCAAATGACACAGGTTGTGCCAGAAGACACTGCCTCTGCTGGGTTTTGTGTCTGAACTTACTGCCTGTGCCAGAATATCATCCTGCAGAGTCTCTTGCTTAAGAGCAAAAGACCAGGGTAAACCTCACATCCTGCTTTCTTGGATAAAATAACGTCCCAAAAGAAAATCCTGAACTCTCTGCCTGACCTGCCTGACTCAGGATGTCTGCTGTAGAGGCCACAAGCTTTTTGGTGGGGTTTTCCTAACAATAGGAGAGCTTCAAATAAAGCCCTTGCTCAGAAAGATGTGTAGCTGAAATTTCTTCAAACTGTTCAAGGAAGGAAGTTGAGACTTAAGAGGAAAGGTCTGTCTTTGAGCCATGTTTCTTCCACTTCCTAGGGCTATTTTGGAATTGTACAGACNAAAAAAAAAAAAGCAAGGTTTAGGCTGACTTTTTTTTTTTTTCAGTCGAGCATCCCTTCTGTCACCAGGAGCTTTGCCATTCCTTTCAGTGGGAGCCCTTATTACTGCCTTTCATTCCTTCAATTTGCCTCCAGCACTGCAAAGCAACCTGCAGTGTGTTTTGGCTTTCCTGGGGGGTGTGTTGAACCCCACATCCTCTTTTGCTGTTGTTCTCCCCAGGAACTGAACAGGGACTTTTCAGGTGTGAGTCATGAGCTGGCTTTGTACTGCATCAGTGAACAGGGCAATTCCCTGCAGTCCCCAGCTTCTGTGTCCCCACTCTCGTGCAGTCATGCAGGGACAAAATGTCACTGTCCAAATGTAACAGATTCTCTGCATGGATGTAAGGGACCTCAAAATCCTGTGGAGTCATTCCTGTGGTGGTGTGACTGTTTTGCAGTAGTAATCCAAAATCTGTAGGAGTGTTACTAGTTTGGGAAACCTGCAGTGGGATGCACAAGGTCTGTGTTTGAAAGGAAGAAGATTTGCAGTTGTAAATCTCAAGGTGGTTGTTCTTTCCTCCCGAGTGTCTCCTTGTTATTTCCAAAACCAAACCCTGTCTGCTCTGCATCACTGGATGTCTCGAGGTCATTCAGTGAGGGATTTCTCTTTGGTTGAGGTTACCAGAGCTGGAAATCCACAACATTTTTATCCTGAGCATTGAAATTTGTAGTGGGATCCAGCTTCTGGAGTTATGATACATAAAGAATGCCATCTCATTTTAAAAAATATAGAAAAGGAAAGGATAGGATATTTTGAGCCCTTTTGGCTGAGGGGGAACGCTCTCAGTGGTGTCCTGAGGGCTCCAAAGGAACAAATAGAACTTGGTAGTTGAGTTATTTTTAAATTCCAAATTGCTAAGAACTGGGCAAACAAAAAAATGCCTGAAACTGCCTCAGAAATACAGGACAGATAAGGAGAAATCCTGTGCCCAAGCAGCACCCTGTCCCATCTGTTCAACAGTGGCAGAGACAGCTTTCCCATTTAACCTGTGGATAACTTCTTGTCCTCTTGATAATTTCCTGACTGCTAAGGACATGTAGGGAAAATGCAGGAATCAGCTCATTCCCATGTATCATCCTGCACTTTTTTTTTCCCCTGCTGCAATATTTCTCACCTGTCCCATGCAGCAGATTCAAAGAAGTCATACAGGGGCCAGGTCTGCAGTTCCATTTGTCATTTCAGACAATACAGAAAATTGTGTTGCAACAGAGCAAACTCCTAAATCACATGTAATTGCTCCGATAACGACTTAGGAAAGGGGACAACAACTAGGGAACTCTTTCATCTTCCAAGGTTAAACATCTTAGAGGTATCTGATCTCCTCTTCTTGTGAAAACGTGTATTTTCATCCCAGATCTTTTCTGCATAAAGCAACTCAGAGAAAAAAGGGATTTGCTTCTTTATCTGTGTGTAACTAAGGGAGGATTGACTGTTTTATGGGGTGTGTGGTGTGGCACTGAGGTCACACTGCAGAAGGCAGGTGCAAAGTAGTCACTGTCGCTGTGCTACGAGCAGCAGTGTGGCACACTGAGATGAAGGACCTGGCCCAAGACTTCAAGAAGCCTTTGGCAGACGTCGTGGTTGGGTTCAGGTTAGTCCCAAACCCCTGCTACGAGCAGAGCCCCCTCATCCCTAAGACAGTCTGCCTCCTGGTTTGGTTGCACTGATTTCAAAGCCAATGTTTTCAGTAATGGAAATCTGTTTGGTTCCTGGTGTGTGGAAAGTTACAAACGTTTTATCGGTGCAGGACTGGAGGAAATGGCTCTTCAAGCTGTTGACTGCCCCCCCACCCTCAAAATATCCTTTTTATTGCTCTGCAATATTGAAACTTCAGTAGCTAGAAGCTGTCATCACACTAAGAAAATCAGCAGAATCTCATTGCTTGAGTTTTAATAAGGCTTTTTTTTTTTCCTGTGGCACTTCAGCTTGTAGCAGCCAAAAACAGAGCTGGCAATTGAGACGTGTACAAGGAACTTGTCTTGCTGCTCACTCCCTTTCCCCCCTGGCAGTGGGTGTGGGGTGCCCAGCACCTACCCATTTCCACAGGCAAAACCTCATTGCTGAAAGGATTTCCTTCCCCCTGGACACCTAAAATCTTGTCCACCTTCCCCAGTGTGAGCTGTGGCAGTGGTGCTGAAGCAGGGAGTGGGTTTAGTGTGCAGGTGGCTGTCTGGATTCTGGGATAACTCACTGGCCCCAGCGCACTGGGGGTGTCTGAGCCACATCCAAGTGGGGCAGTGCAGCCAGCCAGGGGCTTGCTCCCCTGGGAATTGCCATTCCCAAAGGTCAGGACTGAGGGCAGGCGGAAACCCCACCTCAGCCAGGCTGTTTTCCTTCATTGTCTCTGGTTCTATGTCCAGCTGTGAGGCTTATCTTAGAGGAAAGGGTGGAGGTTTTCTAAACAGCTGATTCACTTCTGATTTTCTCACCCTTGGGAAGATGCCATGCATCCTCGCTGCCTCTTTGCAGCTCTGGCTGCTCCAGCAATTTCCTAATAGCTCGTGAGAAAGTCTGCAGGAGGTTGAATGTGGCAGGGGTGGGAGCAGGCCTTTCAGGCAGATGGGGAGATCTGTCCCGTTTTTCCCAGAGAGGCACGGCCCACAAGTCATTTGTCTCATATACAAAAACAAAAAAGAAGAAACAATCGAATGAAAGAAAAAAGAAGTAGCTTAAGAAAGCGAAAAGATTGCAAAAAGGAGGTGGGAAGAGGGCGAACAGGGCAAAAAAACCCCCATAAATTGTTGCTAGGTGTAATGCAGTGTCAGCACCTGTCACTAAACCCAGGGATGAGGGTCTCCCCTCCACACACCAGTGGGGCTGGGAGGATGCTGAGCTCTGCAAAGGTGCTGCATTAGCAGTGACTTCCTCAGTGCAAAGGGCAGATGAGATCCACACCATGATATTTTCCAAAAGTGACAGCTGACTTCATGTCTGGGTCACCACTGCGTGTTTCACCTTGTCATGGGAAGGTCAGGTGGGGAATGTGACTGCAAAGCCTCTGTGTTCTTGGGTTTTGACTCGTTCTCAATACCAAAAATGCAGCACAGGCATGTCTGTAGAGGGTGAGCTGATGTGCCTCTTCTGCCATCCACGGGGAAGCTGTTCTCCCTTCATCTCCTTTTGAGGTCACTAAGCCAGCACAGCTTACTGCATCATCATGGTGTATTTGCAGCAAGCCCAGGATCCATGAGAGGCCATGAGGAATAACAGAGTGCCAGGTGGTGGCTGGATGAACAGAAGTTGGCCTCACTTAGGAACACCTTGCCCTGGGTGTTTCTGCCCAGTTTTAGGCAGTGGGGATGTCAGCCTAAATACAGGCTTGCTGTTGACAGGACTGTCAGTGCAGATGAATTTGTTTTGGAGCTGTCTCAGCCACGCAGCTCCTTAGAGGACACCTTTGCATCTCCCCAAGAAGCAGCATCACTACCCCATCCATCATTATGACACCCATCCCTCACTCAAGACTTATAACCAGCAAATACCAGTGAGTTCTGTGTAATGCCACACCCTCGGCCTGGCTGCTGACCCTCAGGGTAGTTTCTCTGGGTTCAGTTTCCTGATACATAAAGTGAAATCAGTAACAGTTCCTTCTTAACATGCTGCAAATCTTTTGTTTTGTTTCGAAGATGCTCTGGCCCCTTTAGATTAAATTCATGGATCAGCTGCAGTAGCCTTCCCAGAGTTATTATGCCATTTTTTATTTTGATATTTGTAGTTGTTTATATGGTAAGATGCTTCCTCAGGCCCTATGAAAAACAGGTCCATCTGTGATAAAAGAATTTCCAGTGGTTATCTGACCCTCTGAATTTTGATGGTTTATGTATGGATGGGGAATATTTCTCTGCCTGTTTTTGCTCTGGGCTTCAAAGATGGGAACTGTGTTTTCCTAGGCTTTAGTAAGAGTTAGTCTCAAGTCCTGCTTCAATCCTGGAGGTAGAGCAGAGCAGGTTACTAAAACATGGAATATTTGATCAATAGTTTACAAAACAGGCTGTGTAGGTTTGTTTCACACTTAAAATAAGAATTTCACAAAAGCAATAAAAACAGTCTTAAAAATGACCTTAGCAGACTTTCAGTCTTGCAAACCTAAGTCACGAAGTCACAGGTGGTAATTCAAAAACCTGTTCATCCATTTATCAAATTCCATTGGCCACATATATTGAGGGGAGGGGGGTATTTTTGATTGGTGGCTTTTCTGTGTGTGAAGTACACTTTTTTTTTCAAATGTTAACCCTTTTCACTACCTGAGTTTGATTTAGGAGGTTTTTTGGTCAGAGGAATTGGGCCCAAGACCTGACACTTGTTTCCCCTTCCTTTCTCATCACCACAGTGCTGCATGTGCTCAGTGGGGCTGCAGAGGTGTGAGACACCTTCTGCTCCTGGAGCTCTCAAAAACAGCACGAATTTATACTAATAACGCTAGAATTTTAAATCCAGTGCAATTTGTAAATGTGCATTTCCATGGTAACACGTAGGTAGTGAAGTAATCCTCAATTCATCATCTTCCATGAAATTCCAGCAACTATTCCTAAACATTCATCCTTTTCTAATCCCAGAGCTGTTGCCATGGAAATGATCAGATAAGATACAGGCCTTTAGGCAGATGGGTCTATAAAGGATGCTAAGTCTTGGCCCATTGAAATCCTTATTTAAAAGCAACATAGCTGGCAGTGATTTTTCTTCTGATTGTTTCAAGATTAATTAAATTAAGTTCATATTACAAAAGGCTTCTTTTCAAGTGACCCCGGGAACTGAAAGTGTCTCTGGTCACAGAGACTCAGGTCTCTTCTCTTTTGTGTGGTGTCAGGGGCTTCTGCTGCTCCTTTTTCCTGCTCCCATGTTCCTGCTCCTCTCTCCACACATGCATAACTCAAATTCTCACCAGCTTTGCTCACAGTCTGGGGTTTAGGCCTGCTTTTCAGATATCTTGCTCTGCAAAGGAGCTTTTTTTTTTTTTTGCCATTCATTGGAGCAAAGGACAGCATCCATAAGATTACATCCAACACCCAGAGGATCACTGCTTTCCAGTGCATTAAATTCTCAATTCCAAAAGCCATGCAGGATGAGAGGCTTGCACGTGCAGAGGCACCTTCTGAGCAGTTTTCCAAGCTGGACCTGGAGATGTGTATATGACAATTAAAATGGGATTTGGTTTCTAAATCTCTATGTTCTTAAGTCACAAAGGTGTGTTGAAAGCTGGATCTGTTCTGTCTTCACCAAGACATTTCAGTGCAGGAGGAGGCATTCAGTCTTGCCTTCTCCTGAAATCAAAAGGAGAGAGTTTCAAAGATGTGAACCACTCATAGGCACCAGTTTTCCTGACTTTTAATAAGGGTTGGGGATCCAATTCCCATATATACCTTAGGCATTTTTCTGCAATGTTTCTTTATCCCTCTGCACAGAAAAAAAAAAAAAACCACCTCCTGTAAATTAATCTGAACAGAGAACACCTGAATGCAAAGTGGGTTTCTAGTTATTTCATTAGACTTCAGGGACAAGAGTCAGAGGGCAGGAGGCACCCGACTTAGACAAGTGCTGTGGAGATAACAGGCGTGGTTAAAGAGCCTTCCCTCTTGTTAAAGAGCCCAGCCTGCTTGTTGCCAGTTTTTGGTGGAGGTTTTCACCTCCTGAAAGGTTGTGAGCTCGAAGGGTGGAAGGCACCTGGTGTAAAGCATGGGTTGAAGAGCTGTGAGTGTTCCTCATCCAGAGCAAAGCCCACCAGTGCAGGTTTGCTTGTTAAGGAAGGTCAGGTGGATGTTTCTGTCCTGAAGGACTAATGAGTTGTGGAGATAGGATGTGAGAATTGGAAAGTGGAGGGCTGGAAACATCAGGCCAGCAGGGATGGTTTCAGAGGACAGGAAGAAAGTGAGAAAGGGAGGGAGAGAGAGAGATCACTGGGCCTGGAAAGCAGGCAGGAGAGGAGGAAGGACTCTTCCAGAAGCTGTTGAGCACATGAAACTCCAAGGAGAAAGCAGATAATATTACAACATCCATCAGTGTCTGCACAGTCTGTTCCTCATCCCCTCTGCAGGCTTTACTCTCTGCTCCTCCCAGCATGGCAGCAGTTTTGTTTTCATTATAGGAGGGAAATTTGAGAAATTACACCCCCAGAGCTGGTGCATTGTCCCTACCAGTGCTGCTGGCAGTGGCAGCCCAGGGCATGGAGCCCCAGAAGAGCCTCTGCAAATCAAAAGCTTCACTGTTTGCCTTGTTGCAGAGGGGTACTTGTGAAGATTCCCCCATAGATGACCTAATAATTCCCATTAAAAAAAAACTCCATGCAATTCTTTACAGAACTTAAAAGAAAAAATCAATATCAGCAGCTCTGCCTGGGTTTAAATCATTCACTGACACTGTTCATTGCCTAATAACAATATTGCATGGATTGCAGCTCCTGTGCCAAGCACACCACAGCCTGGGAGGGAAAAGTGGGGGAATAAATTCACAAAAATGGCATTTGTACAGCCAAGAAAGGCAGCCAATGGCCTCCACCAGAAAATTTGGCCAGTTCAACTTCTCTCAGAAGAGGTTAACAGCAATCATAGCCTGGATTTATACAGTGCCCTGAATCCAAGGAACACATGGCCCCTATTTATATTTTTTCCAGCTTTAGCTCATAGATGAGGAAGGAGCATCAGGAAGAGGTTGAGTCACAAAAGCTCATGAACACTGGCAGGAGTCAGACCCAGGTGTCTTGGGCTCTGGTCTGCAGCTGTAATTCAGTACATGATATTTATCTAGACACCCAGGAGAGTTTGAATGGGAGAGGCTGATGAAAACAGGAGAGTGGGAAGGCAGAGGGTGATGAGTATGATGGGAAGGAAAGAGAAAGGGGGAAAGAGGGGCAGCAAAGGAGCATGCAAGATGGGAAGGTAATTTTCTAGTGTCTTCAAGTTAGTAGGGATCAGAGCAAGGAAGGAGGTTGGACCAGCAGTGGAGGAGAGAGGGGCTAGAAGACAGAAGAACTATGAGATGGAGCAGAGGAATGGTGCTGTACAGCAGAGCTATCAAGGATTTCATGCTGTGGTAGACAGTGGAGAGCTGCAGTTTTTGTATTTGCTCCTGGAGCTCTCTAAGATATGAGCCGGGCACCATCAGAGCCTCCCACATCACTGCAGGAGCACTGAATCTTCAGCAGGGAAGGAAAACATCCATCTCCAGGGAGACAGCTTGGCTAAAACCTCAGACAACATCTCAGTCACTTTCATTATGCCTTAAGTAGCAAACTGCTGTGATTTCAGCAAGACTTAATAAGTTCCTTAAAATATCCCCTTGACTAGGCCTGGCCACAATTGCCTTGATTTGCAGATCTGCAAAAAACAGATGAAAAGACAAGTGTGAAACAGGTCCTGTCATGCAAATGAAAGGATGGGAATGCAGTGAAAATTTTTTCTGGCTCCACTACCTCCCTTTCCCTTTAGTGACACTTACCTGTTTGCAGCAGTCCTGTCCAAATGCTGCTGGATGATCTGCTAGGACTTCCAAAGTGGCTGCAATTGCTGCAGATGGAATATCTGTCATGCAGAGGGACTTTTTAACAGAAGGGATTTTGTGAAGTGTTTCCCAGGTTTATCCTATTTTCCAATCATCATTTAAAAGCAGGGAACATTAAAGAGCCTCTGCTGCTCCTGACGTCACAAAGACTGGTTGGGAATACAGCAGCAAATGGCATCACCAGCAGGGTCTGAATCCAGAGCCTTTGGCACCATCTCCCCTGCCTGAGCGCAGGGAACAGCATCTCATCTGGTAGCTGTTGGAAGTTATTTACCATCTTTAAAAAATAACCAAAGTCCCACTTTCTCCAGGAGTAAAACACTTTGAGAGTTTGATAACAAGGTCTCACCACGTTATCTCTGTGTTCCAAAGCAATGCATCTGTGTGTGCTCACAGTCGAGTGCATGATGAGCTGCCTGCAGTATTTTACAAGCCGGGTCTGCAAGCTGAAAACTCTGGAACAAGTAGCTTATCACTTAAGCTGCTTCGAGGATTTAGAGTGGTTTAAATTACTTAAAGTGCTCCAGGGACCCGATCCTGCACCCACTGAAACTACTGGTGATTTTGTCGGAGACTTACAAGGGACAAGGATTTGGCACTAAAGGCTTAGAGAGCTGAAGTGGATAAAACCCCTACAGCCCTTTAGAGATGGCTAAACCATTCCAAAGCCTTAGACCTGTTCACAGTCCACAGAGGTTGGCCAGTGATGGAAAAGCCTTAGGAGTGCACCAAATGTCTTGCTGATGTTTACATCAGGCCCCTTTCCAGCCCCTGTGATTGCAGCAGCTCATCTCTTTTTTGTTTCCCATTGACAGCTGTGGTCCAATCCTGCTGCCAGCAGAGTCTGCAGCACCACTGGGCACAGAGAGAAAAGAGGTGCCTTGTGCAGAGTATTGCAGAATCACTTTCTGGTAATTTGGAGCAGAATTGGGCCCCGAGATGGTAGCTCAAGTGTTTCTCCCTTTTGGTTTTTCATAAGGACTCTTTTCTTGTCATCCATTTCAATACTTTACTGCCATTTGCTTTGTTCCCATCTTCCTTCCACATACCTCTTAGATTATTTCAAACTGTATTTAATACTGATCTTTCCCTTCTTGCCTAAAAAACTACCAGCATGCACCCTGAGGTTTAAGTTATTAGTTAATGTATTTGTCAAAGGCAGAAGAAAAGAAAAATATGAAACCCTTCCGACTTCTCAGAATAGCAAAAAAATTTTTAAAAGGGGAGGGGATGTTTACACCCATTGCAAACCTTGGAGATTTATTGCTCCCCAGAGATCCAACCTCCTATTTGTGCACAGCCCTATTTTGCTTTTCATGCAGAGTGGAATATGATCCCAACTACAGTGGCAGGGAGTGTTAAGGGACCTTGGGAAATGCTGACAGGGCCTTGCAGGCACAGATTATCATCTGCAGGAGACACATGAGATTGAGGGCCTGAGCCAAACTCCTCCAGATCAGCACCCAGGGACCCTCAGCATTGCCCAAAATCATGTCATCCAAGAGGATGTTTTTCCAGCTTTTTCCCACATCCCATCCTCATGGGCAGTAAAAGAGAAAATCTTAAATTCTTCAGAGAAATTCAGCCATGCACAATATAATACACCAGGGGATGAATTCCTGAGAGAGACTCCTTTTGGTGCAAAACCTAAGAGGATCTGGTGTTGCAGATAATAGCACAGAGGTAAGAAAAATTTTAGAAGTCTTGTGTAGCCATTGCCTGGTGAGGTGTTCCTCTTTTTCCAGTTGCCCTCACCATCTCAGCAATCTCCTGTCATTTGGGCTCTCATGCCAAAAAAAAAAAAAAAAAAACAAAAAAAGAGAAAGGCTTAAGCAAAAAAACAAA